>JAQIWH010000120.1:0-72874 GCA_034695005.1 Cryptops parisi
TCCTTTCCTGCCGAGCACTGCTACAGCATTTGAAGACTTTCCAACATAACATCCAGCATAGCTACAGCATTCAAATTAAAATTATAAAGATTAAAATAAAAGATTTAAAAAATTCCTGTCAACTGTATATTTACCAAAGCAAATGAACAGGTTTTGCAAAAAATTATTTTAACTTTAGTTGACAGGCCTCAAGTTACAGGCTAATTTAAAAAATGCAATTACGCCAGTATTCCAAATATTATGCTAATTTATGAATGCATTTCTGCCGTTTTTCTAAAGATCTGTATATTTTCTATTGTTTTGGAAGGAAAAGCAAGCGAGTGCAACCACCAGGAAGTGAAGGGACAAAGAGAAAGAAATCAAAAAATAATTCAGATTTATAATAGTTACGTTCCATATTCTTGCTCCAAAAAGTCTGAAAGAGCAAATTATAGGCAATCCAAAAATTCTTAAAGGAAATATTCTTTACTTAACTTACGAGGTACTGCAGATGTTTTTTAAACTCCCAATTAACATCACCAATACCAGTCCTTGGTAGTTAGCCACCTCTTGGGCAATGTACCCACGAAAATTAATTTGCACCTTTTAACACAACTACCAGTACAAGCATATAAACGATTTGAGTTGTCATTTCATTTCATTGGCTTTTATTAAAATAAAGCCACCGCAATTACCACTTTTCAGAGCTGATCACCCATCCTCTTCATTCTCATGGACAAACGAATACAGTATGTTGTATTTTTTGCTGGAACTGTTTTAAAACCCTAACAGTACTGGGTTGACTTTTAAGAACTTTTAGCACCACAGTATACAAGTGGGTGCATATGTGTACGATTCAAGAAGCTAAACATCGACATCCTTGAGAACAAATTATGCAATTCTATACCTTTTATTTACTGTAAAGATTAAATTTGAAACGATTATGAATCTCCAACACTTTTGATTTTAAAATATATTCAAAGTCGTTTAAAATTCTTTTCGGCATTTGTACTTACTATCTTTATCAAATGAACAAATTCGTTTGTTCGATTCAGTCTCAATTTGGTAAAGTTTAAAACATACAATACACTACTGCAGTGGCGTCCTAGGGTTGGTGTCACCCCTATCACCATAGTGTTAACTTTGATCAGGGACTATCAAAACGTTATTCGAAGCATCATGCGCTTATAGGCATGCATTTTAGGAAGTTCAAAAACAGCATGTGTAACATCTCCTTTGATGACACTAGTTAGTTCTGTTAGATTACTATTAAAATCTATAGTGAAGAATATAGTGCACTTAATTGCATCACGAGATTTAATCACCAAATCACAATGAAGTTGATTTGGATTTTAAAGTAAATATGTCAGCTTTCCTATATAACACCTGGAAATAGAAATATAACACCTGTATTATTGTAACTTAGTTATGGTCTTGTGAAAGTGTAACAATATTTTTTAAACACTCTGCATATAAATAGTGCATTTATATATGATGAACATAAATTATAAAAAATGTTACGTACATTTGGTTGTCAAGAATAAAACCAAAGACGATTTAGCCCCTGTAAATTTTACAGAGCAAACACTTAGTGTTATTTGTGCTATTACAATCGGTGTTGGAACTTTTATTGATGTTATTACTATTAATCATTATACAGATTTTGTTTGCATTCGCGGAGCCCTGTTAGAAATCATCTTTTAAGCGTCCAATCATTTTCGATTTAAACTTGCAAGGTATTTCATTTCACTGAGCAATGCAATGCACTGAGAATTGAATAAACTCTATTGTGTGTTTAATTTTCAATAACATATACATAATGTTTCAGAATCAAACAATAGTACAGTACAAAAATTATAATAAAATTGTGCATGTTAACAAAAACAAAAATCAAAAAATGACCCCAATATGAACAAATCCGCAAAGAACAAATCTTGCAACTATCAAAGTAAAAATGTAATTTTTAAAAATCAAATAGGACAGACAAACCTGTTTTCTGACAAGCATACCTCCCGTATACATTTTATTCAACCCTATCGCACTCCACTTTTAATTACTCTTCTAGCAAAAAAAATAAGTTGATTTCAGTACATGGTGAAGATCAAAATTTCCTGAAATACAGTGCATCAAAATTTTAAAAAATAGTCATTAAAAAAATAAATTTAGTAAGAAACAAACAATTCATGAACATCTACCTTTTGGTGGGATAGTTGACAATATTTTTGTTACATCTTGATTATACCGACCAGCGACAGCCCTGTAATTTTTAATCACATTACACAAGTTTCAATTCAATATATGTTTGATTGAAACTTTACATGCAGCGTAGTGTACATTCAATGGATAGTCAATACCATGCACAAAACATGAAATAAATTTACATACCCATTCTGTTGAGTTTTCAACATGCAGGTAGATAAACTAGATAACAATGGTTGTGAATACATAGCCACAAACTGTTCCCTGCATATCTAGTTATATATAATATTGAAAAACCTCCCAATAAAATTTTATAAAGCATAAAAATAAATTAATAAATTATAACTTAATTAACAACTTACTTTATTCATGATGTCAACAGTGCTCGGATGAGTCCAAAAAGAATCGTGATTTGATGCAAATGTGACACCTAACCTACAAACAAAAACATGAAGTTTAAGTTAATTTTTATGGATATAAATGAACTAGTAGTTAGCATTAGCCCGTGCTATACCATGGGAATGGTGTTATTTTAATGAAAAGTGAACAATAATGTGGGCGCCTGCCTATTTCCACCAACGCGATGGGCGAGGGCTAAACAGTCCATGAGGCACACACAGACTGTACAAATCTTATTAGTAATACCATAGTTCCCAACAATAAATTCCCACCTTTGACAATACAATGACGTTAACATCAAGTGCGTTGCTTCTAGCGAATGAATGTAATTTGGAGCAAATGAGCTACTCTGCTTTGATTGGTTTGGAATTCTGCAAAGACAAAACAGCCAAACTTATAGTGATGATGACAAAGCAAATTTTTCATACCAATTTATTTTATGTAACAAAGAAAAAATAATAAGATATGATACATACTGCTGTTTAACTTGTACTGCTTCGTTTGATTCATTTTCCTATTGACATAAAAAAAAAATAGAACATCAAAAACAGATTTTATAAAACACGTGAATAAGAAAAATTGTTTATTTCTTTTTACATTTTGAACGTTGATAGACTTCATTTCATAGTACGGCTGGCAAATAGGAAAACCTATTGGTGATGACCAACTCACTGGCTGGCAACAAATCGTTGATAACAAAGTGGAACATTCTACAAGCCAATTCTGCAATTAAAATACAACTGATTAAGTTCTCAAGATACAGTGATCCTCCATTATCCGCTAGTCCTTGAAAGTATACTGGCTACAAAAATGCAGTTGAGAGCATTGAAGTTCGATATGAAATAAAGAGTTACGGAAGAAATGATAAAATTGCATTAAAACGTTTAGCAGTTTAGAGGTCATGTGATTCACATTCATCGAATGTAATTTATAAATAAATAAATATTCTTCACTACTATTTAATTGCCAGATGGTACTGTACTACCATTTGTGGGTGAAAATATTATCAATAGAAAAATTAACGCAATCTAGTAAAATATAACATTAACTAACGCTGGCAAGCAATTCAGAGCGTATTATTTAATTATTTGCATTTCAATACTTTTCTGAGTACTTGTGGGTTTAAAAGTTTTTAACTAACGACCAACCTAAACTGGTGTCTTATCAGTCTACACTGGTGTCCAGTCCAGTTTAAGTTAGTTAAAAAATTGTGTCTTTTTAACTAACCTAAACTAGTATTATACCAACAGACCCCATATATATATATAGACAGTTTAAGTTAGTTAAGGCACCAAAAGTGTGTTTACCATGCAAACTCACAACCAATTTCTGAAATTCAAAAAATTTCACTATTCTAAACAAAAAACTACATATACTCAAAAACTATGATTAACAAAATCACACATCGCAAGGGATATAACTGAAAGACCTGGTGTAAAAAAATGTTACGTAACATATTTGTCCACAATGACCTTTTCAAATGTATTAGGTACAATTATACCTACCTAATGCATAGTTTTGAGCAAAACAACAATATGTGCAAAGATATTAGTGCAAGAATCATGAAGCGTGCATAGACAGCAATGCGTGCTCAGATTTTTTAATGCGATTTCTTCAAAATTGTGAAAATGTTTCCTAACACCGTTTCACACCAGACCCTTTAACTGTATTACAACATCAAATAATTTCAAGTCATGATAAATGAAAAATGCTTACCTTGATGTTGACACTAGAACCAAACAATCGTTGTACAGCACTTGTGATTTCACTTCTTAGATATACTGACCCAGGTGAACGTGATTCAGAATCAAGTTTTTCAATTCCATAGACAATGGCCATAACCATATGTTTTATAACCTATTGTGTTTAAATCTTAGGTTAGATGATCATTTTATGACAACTTTTAATAACACAAATCTGAAATTTATTGCATTACTTTGCGATCACTAGTCCGCTCCTCCACATAATCTGCAATCATTGATTCAGTATCCATTTGTTTAACAGATTCCGCTTTGACCTTTAAAAAAAAAATAGAAATTTCAAAGCAAACAACCTATAGGCCTATAAACATGGGTTAATAGACCTATAAATGCTTCCTTCTGAGATAACACAAGGTAAAATCACATAAGTGCATAGACCTACGATCTCAGAAACGCTGTAGGTATACTAAAGGAAATATGCATTTCCAGACCCATTTTCTTTGCTTTGTTTCGATGTGAAGCGGTTGTGGTTAAAATTTGACTAGATTTTGCAGGAACACCCTGTTTAGTTAAAAAAATCATTAAAATCTTACCATGTTCGAGATTGTGGTATACGCATCTTGCTGAACATCACTCGGAAACAGATTCGTTAAAACAGCCCCTTCCACGTCACAACCGAGGCCAGAAAAATGCTGAAGTACGTTAGCCGTTCCATCCTGTTTAAAAATTAATCTTTGATCAATTCAAAAATAAGCAGGAACTTTTAAACTAAAATACATCCTAAGATCTTCTTTACGCTGAATCAACTGCTGCAAGTTGGTCATTATGAACACGTTTCAATGCAGAATAACATGCCGGGAATCCAAATTACCTGATGTATTGGAAAGTGGGACACGTAGTCATGGGGAGATCTGGATCTCAATGCTGACGTCAACTCAATGCAGCAAGCCAGAGTTTGCCAGGGTTTGTCCGAATTCATCCACCATTTCTTACCCTTAAAAATAAGAAGACAAACAACAAATTTTTCTTAAAAATAAAATGAGACCCGAGAAAGAACATTTTGACCTGAATTTATCAAAACTAGAGAACACACCTCAAAGGGATTATCCGCTGCATCCATCATTAGTTCCAAATTTTGTTCACAGTATTGAATTTTCTCCTCCAGTGTTGATCTGCATACCCAATGTCACCAAAATGAAAAGGTATAATAAGTAAATATACAGAATGTGTCTGAAAGATCAAGTCAAGTTTTAACCACAATCGCTAAATACCATATAAACATGGGTCTGAAAATGCATACCTACAGGAATTATGAGATCATAGGCCTATGCATTTGTGTCTGTCCCTGTGTTATCTCAGAAGGAAAGCATTTACAGACTCATGTTGCTATGGACTTTTTGCTCTGCTTTGATGCATAGCATCCCTGTGGTTGAAATTTGACTAAACCTTTTAAGAACACCTTGTATAACAGATTCACACATGAAAAACTAATGTAACAGATTCAAACATAATTACATAAAATGATTTTTACCTCTTCAATGAGCCCGTTAAATTGGTCAAGTGTATTTTTAACCAACGCAAGCCTTCTTTTCCTAACTTTTCACCTTTTGCAAATACTAGCAAAGCAGTGTCAACATCCTTGTCTGTAACAAAAAAAGAAAACAAATTCCAAAAAATAAATAAAATAATAATAATATTATAATGACACACAAATTGACTGAAGTGTTGAAATTCACCTTTGTAATGAAGCAACGTCGGCAAAGGAAACATACGACCTCGAAAATCAAGGTAATGTGGTATCCACAGCACATTCTTTTGAAACTGAAAAGCATGAAACGTTAAAAACACATACATTCGCAAATAAGAAATATCACAATTATATCACAACTATAAATAAAATGTAATATGCTACCTGTTTAGCAAAGGATAACTTGAGAAGTATATCGCGCTGAATTCGAGTTCTTTTTCGAATAGACAATGACATTGTTTTCATCATATTTTCTGAATGTTTTCTATTCTCAAAAATAAACAAACAAATAAATAAAAGTTGAATAAAACCAATAAAATACATCAATAACAAAGTTAACATATGGATAGTCTTAAACCATTGTGAACTAACTCACTTTTTGAGTAAATGCATAAAATGAGATCACTAAGTAAATCAAAGTTTTTTGACTTAGTTCAGTATGGTTCATATATATTATATAGTGATGATATTACTCACGCTGATTTTTCAGGGTCCATGGAATTGTGTTGAGCTAGCAAAGGACCAAATTCAAGTGAACCAGTGTTCTTGAATAACTTTATCATTACATCAAGTATCTGTTAAAAACAACATAATAGATTTAACGCCAAAATGTCATTAATAATAATAAAAATATAATCAATCAATCTTGGATAAAACAAAAATAAAACATATGATTGCCTGCTCATTGATTCTCCAAGGGCATTCTCCATGTTGAGTCAGTGAATCAAATGTTGGGAACAGACCTTTACGATCAAATTTCTCTATGAATAACATTGAAATTGCTGTAGGAGTTCCGGAACCAATAAAAAATGGAGCTGAAAAATATCGAACAGCAATCAATACAAAAAACCAATTCATGAATCGTAAGTGAAAAAAACAAACTACAAACTTACTTGAAGCAACCGAACAACCACCATTGTGAACGCTGTACCAAGGACGTGAAGGCGAGAGCATTGGAAAAAGTTTAGTATTAATTGTGAAATCGTCACAATCGGCTAACTTGCATAATTGTTTCAATACTTTGTTTGGCTGCAATAACAATCAAAAACATTTTTAAAAAATGTTTCACAAGTTTAATCAAAATACGCAAAACTTATTGAAATTAGTGTTTCGGTTATGAAGAGATTTGAAAAGTGCACAATGTTCTCAATGTAGTTATTAAACCATAAGACTGACAGCAAATGATCCAATATCCATTCAATTTGATCAGATGGACAGTGGATTCAATGACCATTGACCAACCAGTGACAATCCAATTTTCATCCGACCAAATTAGGTGACATTGGGGATCGTTTGCAGCCAGCCTTACACTGTGAAGAAAAAAGCTGTTACCGTTGCTGTATCGATAGAAGACAAAATTTTGAAATCTTTACAAAAAACACTGAAAAAAGCTGGTTCCATTTTTCTGTAAATAAAAATAGGTATGTTAAACTTGTTAGTAAAACCAGTTAAATCAAAGATTGTCAAAGGGTAGGTCCATGAACATTTGGAAAGCATAAATAATATGAATTCAATGAAACCATGTTACGACAAACCTGATTAAATGACAATCATTATTTAATTATTTTCCAATCCGATATAGAAGTTTTTACCATTGACCCATAAGTATTTTTAATAACGTCATATAATAATGCAGAACTTTGTCATAGCTAAGTTTTGTGATTTTTTACACCTACCGAGATTTACTGTCTGCATCCAAAATATTACTGTCAATTTGAATGGATGACAGAAAAACTTTATACAAAAACTGTCCTACCTGCAAAATTTTATTAAAATTCATCGAATAATTATCCAAGAATACAATAAAAAATTAATGTTGCACTATTGATTTGTAGTCTTTCATACCAATGCTGTTGTTGCATCTGGCCAAATTCTGTTACAATAATCCTGGAAAACATATTTTTTATTATATTTTTGTATTATACAGGGTCAGTCAAAAAAGATGTTACCACTTATATGGGATTGCTAAGTGTTTATTGTTTATTCAATGAATCATTTTACTATTATGATATTAATTGAGGACTTGGGTGGAATAACAGTGTAACTCAAAAAATGTAGTTTTGAAAAAAAAAAACAGCAAAAATTTCTGTCACCTTCAATTTTAAGATTAATAAAAATTTCTGTCAACTGTATATTTATAAAAGGTGACAGGTTTTGCAAAAAAATCTGTCAGCTTTAGTTGAAAGGGTTCAAGTTACGACCTAATTTAAAAATGCAATTACGCCATTCTTCTAAAGAGCGTGCTAATTTATAAATGGATTTACGCCGTTTTTCCAAAGATCAGTATCTAATTTCATTGTTTTGGATGTGAAGTGAGCAAGTGAAACAACCAAGAAGTGACAAAAATGAAGAAATCACAAAATATTTCAGATTTACAATAAGGTCACGGTCTATATTCTTGCCCCAAAAAGTCAAAGTGCAAATTATAGGCAACCCAAAGTCTTTATGCTATAGACTGAAATAAAATGATTCCATATAAGCATCTTAAGGAATAACGACGTAAGTGGATTTAAGCCGTTTTCCCAGTGAAGTCCTTAAACCACAAATACCTACCTAACTCAAACAGAGTAAACTTTTTAGTTTGAAACAATGAAATTTACATGTCGTCGTCTTGCCCATAAGGTGGTAACATCTTTTTGATTAACCCCTGTATTATATATTAATAAATAAACGTCGCTTACAGCACCAATTCCATTGCAATGATGCTGAAGTAATTTTTCCCAGTATTGGCGTGGAGAATACTTCAACATTAGTTGAGGCTTGCAATAATATGTGCAGAACTCTTTATAAACTAATTGCAGCTGAAATCCGATAAACATCATTCGAATAAATAATACTTATTTTAGAAAAATAAACAAATTAATAAAAAAAAACTATTATTCTATTGAATTTACTTTGTCTAAAATTCCATGTTGTTTTTTGATCTCTAAGAAATATCTGTCCATGATCCTAGTACCGAGTAAAGGATGGAGATCAATTAGTTTCATTTTCACACCAAAGTTAAATAAATCATTCGAAGCAAGAGCAATTATTTCCTTCAAAAAAAGCAAATAAATGTGTGTCAACTCTAAAAAAAAAGATTTTATATGAATAAAAATAAATTATATACAAATAAATCACCTCTATCATGCAATCAACGTACACATCAACTGGCAATACAGTTAAATAAGGGTGCAACTGCGCATGACACTTAGATTCTACAATGAAAATAAAATATTAAATAAATAATTTTTTACTACCAAAATATGGTTTACATTTCATGTAATAGTAATCTAAATGTGGTCCTCTTTCTGATATGTAAGTTAGTTGATGAAACTTGCAATTTATTTGTTTGTTTTCCAAATTTTTAATTGCTACGAAATGTAAACCATAATTGGAACATTATATATAGTTAAATTATTTAATACAATTAAATGCTTTAAAAAAAAAATTGAAAACAAACGTACTCGGTAATTCCATCAATTTGTTGACACCTTCTTTGAAAGCTTCTCGCAAAGTTTTTCGCCAATTTAATTCGCAATCTTTCAATTTCTGTTTCTGAAATACATTGATCGAAGAAAACTTGCGATTACCCTTTTTTTTTAGTAAATGAAAAACTTCAAATCATCATGACATAAAAATTATAGCAAATAACCGTTTGTTTTGTTATGTTAATGAAACTCACCCATTTGTCACCATCTGGATCGGGACTCTTTGGATATATGCTGTTGAATTTTACATGGCCGTGCATCTCATTTTTCATCTGCAATTCTGCTAAGGCTTCCATTTGCTGAATGTTTTCTTCTCCCATAAAGGAATAAGCTTTTGACTAAACACAATAAAGTATATCATTTTAATAAATGGATGTCCCATAAACCATAACTCATCATCTGATTTGCTTTTATTATAACTTTTATGTTTTTAATTTTCTTTCATATTATTAAAAAGCAATGCAAAGAAACTTCATTATCCAGTATATTCATTTTGGTGTATTAAAAGAAGCAAAATTTGGTTCAAAACAAAAAAGCAAAATCTGGTTCAAAACAAAAAAGCAAAATCTGGTTCAAAACAAAAAAAGCAAAATCTGGTTCAAAACTAAAAAGCAAAATTTGGTTCAAAACAAAAAAGCAAAATCTGGTTCAAAACAAAAAAGCAAAATCTGGTTCAAAACAAAAAGCAAAATTTGGTTCAAAACTGAAAAGCAAAATTTGGTTCAAAACAAAAAAGCAAAATCTGGTTCAAAACAAAAAAAAGCAAAATCTGGTTCAAAACAAAAAGCAAAATTTGGTTCAAAACTAAAAAGCAAAATTTGGTTCAAAACAAAAAAAGCGAAATTTGGTTCAACCTTTATTTGTAACTTCACAAATTTGAAAAAAAGTAAAGGGCAAAGGTTACTGAACTTTCATTGTTGAAATTTAATCTACAAGAACCAAAAAACATGTTGAACTTATAAACAAAAGTTGAACTAAATTTCACTTACTTTTTGTGAAAATACACCAATTTTGATAAAAGTAGGTAACAAAAACATTTTTAGTCGCATTTTAATAATGTAAAAAGAAATAAAAAATAAAAAGGTTATAATGAAAATAAATAAGGTTATGAATTGAATATGATGATAATGATAAGCCACATTATTTAAATTGTTCAGGAAAGCCATTTTTCTGGTGAGAAACTTCATAGAGTTCCATACTGAGCAACAAGGTGATTCTCTATATTTACGCTACCATTTTCTGTAAAACCCAGGAAGTGGTAAAGTGACCAGCTAGAAACAGTACTGAGTGACAGTTTGATTGATGTAAAAAAGTCAGTTTTGGAAATAATGTGGCTAACCATTATATTGCCCGGAGTCCTTCACATTAGAGAACACCCAGTAGATCTGTGCGTAAGGAGTTTCATTATTGTTGAATTTACCCTTTGAGATGGTGTAGAATTCAATTCTTGCATCAAGCTGCAGTCATACACGGCATCAAACGCCGATTCTTTGGGACTAAAGTTTGGCAATACCCTACGTATTCCCTATAAACCATGTTAATATTGACGATATTAAAGAAAATAACTCACCATTAGTTATGGTTTACAAACCATAAATTAAATGATAAGGCTAGCATGTATGAAGTTTGTAAATTGTTGTTACCTCCAAGATCTTCTCTCGTTGATCATTTTCATATTTGCACTTAAAAAAGTCTTCAATTTCAAACCCCTAAAATTATATTTTTCATGTTATTATTATATTATTATTATTATTATTTTAAATAATGTAAAAATGGTACTTCTGTTAACTGGGAGACAGCTTGTAGTGCTATGGGTGATTTAGCTCAGGTTAGATAAAACGAATGAAAATGTATTAATTTCATGATTATTGATAAATTATTAAATGTTGTATTTTTTAATTAACCTAAGCTGTTATCTATACCCACTTGCAAATTAGTTGGAGTAGTTTAAGTGATTCAAACCCCTCTCAGAACATGTTAAATCTTTGAAGACCCAATGCTGTACGGACGTGTTCGTAAAACAAAGGCAAAAATGGTTCAATTGTAAATTTTTAGGGACTAAAAACACTTAGGCACTCATTTGGAGCTTGATTTGTCATGAAAATAACATAATTTTTAGACAGTTTCGTCACGAAATCTCATGTAAATCCCTCCTAAATGTCGGTTTTAAATCTGCCACTGGCTATACCCATAGACAGTAGTTTAAATTAGTTAAAAACAATCCCATGCCTAACAGGTTCCATTGCGCCACAGGCAGACTCCCAGTTAACAGAAAAGTACCTTAGAATGTAAAATGCCATACTCTTCGCTGTATTTTCCTTAAAATATGCTCAATTTCTTTTACATCACTTCCCATACGTGCTACGCATTCAATAACCGCTGCATAAGATTGTATCGTCGGAGATGGCCCGTAACGTTCCATTAGAGTCAAAAGATGCTTTACCCTTCTATAATTTGTCTGATAAAGAAAAAAACCCACATTTTTTACCATTAAATAAACGTGGATATTAGTGATAAATGAATGTGAATATTTTATTTTGGTTTACCTGTTTTGCCCATCCATGTAAAACTACATTGCAGATGACAACTGCATCTGGCTCAGAAGAGAACATGGTGTGTTTGTAATTTTCTAAAATAATTGTGTGAGCTAAACGAGTCTTAAAAAAAAAACGAAAAATAAAAATCAGATAAAAACTAAAACAAAAAACGACACAAAATTGATGCTTACAGTTTTATTCTGGACACACACATGGACATAGGAAAGCAGCTCAGGTACTTGCGCTTTCATAAAAACCTTCTTATAAATCCTATTGCATTTATTCATCGTTCTGAAATCAAAATACCAAGTTCACAACTTAACCTTTCGTGTTTAAACAAACGCATGTTAAACAAACACACGCATGTTAAACAAACACACGTTTAAACAAACACATGTTCAAATAAGACTCATAAAAATACGATATAAAATGACTCGGTATAATACTCACAAATTAGAAACCCCATCGACATTTGGTTCCGTTTGTTCTGAAGCACGGGTATCTTTATTCACTTGCAATACAAAATAACATAAGAAAACATTTACAACCATAAGTTTACATGATTTTTTAAACTGACTTACATTGAAGAAAATCAGTCGATTTAGACCGCCTAGATGTTGTAGAAAACTGTCGTTTTGACTGACCAATAATGGTGTTTGAAGAAATTCTCGAACATTGTTGATGAACACCTTTCAGCACCGACACTTTAATAATGAAGTATATTCAAGCAAAACACTATACAGAACTTAACAAGCTCAAAATACTAAAAAACAACCAGCGTAGAAACTCACGTTATGGACCTTGAATACAAAAGTGTGACAAAAAATAAGTTTAACTCATGAATAAAGGAATACAATGATATATGTATGTTAGTGTAAAGGTATAGTCTTTATTTTTTTCCCACGTGCTTGTGAATACTTATTGGAATATGTGATCAACTTCTTGACACTGAACACTGATAAATTCGATCCAGTTTTGCGCAACCATTTCAAGACCACCGTTTTCACAGTCTCATTAGTTTGGAATCGCCCTACCAATTTTATTTGTCATTTTATTGAACAAGTGGTAGCCGAATATGGATAACTACATTTTCTGTAAAAATGACAAACAAAATGGAAACACAAGAATTCCAAACCAATGAGACTGTGAAAACAGTTGCCTGAAATTGTTGCACAAAACTGAAGCGAATTTGTCAGTGTTTAGTATCGACAACTTGATCAATAAGTGTGTACAAGGTACGTGGAAAAATGAATAGGGTGTACCTTTTACACTATAACATACATGATATATATTATATTTTTATTCAAAAAGTGAAACTTATATTTTGATACACCTTCGTATTAATGTAACAATATATAACTATCAAGCAGCAAACACTATCATTAATTCAACATACTTATAATATTTTATAATACTCTACTTTAGAGCATAATAAAACAAGTGCAATAAAGTTTAACACAACTCATACAATTACAAACAGTTGTTACCTGACAGTGAGTTATAACACGCAGGACCTCTATGACAAGCTGCTTTAAAACTCAGCATTTTAACTCGACATTGTACACAAAAGATCCTTGTATAAAAATGGCAAGTTTACTTCTTAAATAACGTGTGTTGTTAATGTATTTAGTAGGTGTTTTGTACGCGATAAACGGAGTCAGTAACCATCAACAAACACATGGCGCTGTGCCTCACGCCAAAGCTCAGGTTCGGCTCAGGCTTATGCAAAAGTCCGTGATGCAATCCATCAACAATGTATTGCAGTAAAGCTCATTCTGGGGGAGCTTGTATTGCTAAGAAACCTGAATCTATTTTTAATAACCGGATCCACGAATTTATATTCTATTTTATATAGAATCACAATATGAATAACAAACACTGCGAAAATTTTATTAGCAGTTCGCCTATTGATTAAAAAAAGCTAACAAAATAATCGCTCGAATGAATCTTTTTATTTATACTAGTTAAGAAGAGAACCATAGTTTTCTCCGAGATACAAATTATATCAACCAACAAAGTTTATTTGCTTTTTCAAAAATATATGCTTCCATGAGAATTAGTAGCATTTTACTACATTGTGTATTGACTGAAAAAAAAAAACAACTAGCAAAATATACTTGAATATATTTTTTAAAAAAGTATATGTTAAAGAAAAACTCATAGTTCTAAGATTTCCAAATTATATAAAATGACCAGTAAAGTTCGTTCGGTTTTCTAAACATTAAATATGCTTACATACATGAGAACCATTAGTATACCATTTCGCTACATTGAAAGAAAGAATTAACCAGTAAAATAGCTTGAATATTTTTAACAGAGTTAATATGCAAGCTAGTAAAAATAAAACCATACTGCTAAAAACGATAGCAATAAAATTCGTGCGGTTTCACAAAAGACAAGTCTTGATAAAGATGCATTAACTTTATGAAGGTGTCTGATTAGGAAAACAAACTAAATTATGCATTTTTTCATATGGTACAAAAATGTTATTATAGATTTTTAAGAGTACTGTACTAAATAAACCAATTAACAATCCATTAGGTAGTGATTTAATTAGTAAATATATATATATATATATATATCAAAAAGTATATCTAAATATATTTTGTATCTAAACATATTGTGTATCTAAATATACTGTATATCTAAATAAACTGTAGTCCTGATAAGTAATCCAAATTTTGACAAATAATAGAACAGATAATCTTTGAATCAGCCAAATGTGCATATATCACATTGGGGGGGGGGGGGTTATTTGACATACAGTAAAATCCTACATTTTTGTACCATATTCGTCATATTAAAGTAATAATAAAACCTAATTGCATAGTGAAACTGTAAAAAAAAATCTTAGAAAATATCTAAGAGTTCAAACTTATTTTTCTTTACTATCGTGAATTTTTCTAATTTCCTCCGCCTTGGGTGCATTTGTCCAGTTTACGTAAGCTTTCTGTATAACCTCCTTGCCAATCATCGGAAAGTGATGGTTGATTTCATTCGCCGCATGTTCTGGATTCTCTAAATGCAGTTTTGTAACCTTGCAAGTGCAATCGTCCCAGATGTTGAGAACGTTGTCTCGGACGGTTATGGCTTGGGTCGGAGTGTATCGCGCTGCGAATATGACATTTAAACAAGGACTCAGCTTCTGATTGGTATAAACTTCCCGCGAAGTGTGTTCAAAATCAAGCAACTTTTTGGGTTCTTCGGTGAAACTAAGAAAAGGAACCCATTCGGAGTCCGCGCTATCCTTGGTTTCGCCAAAAGTGAAATTCTTTTTATGCATTCTGACGTACGTATCGTCTTGTTTGGCAAGACGGACGCAGTGAAACGCAAATTGATATGTCTGTGGTAAATTACGCAAAGGGATCGCAACAAACGTAGGAAACCCACTTCCAACTTCGATGTAGTACAGATCGCCGACCGATACCACGTCTCGGATGAGAACAGTGATGTGCATGTTCTGGATGGGACTTCTGAAAATCCTACTGCTGGTCAAGTAAGAATTGTAACCGAGCGACCGGAGGAGAAGGTCCATAAAGATGTTCACGGTAATGCATATTCCAGGCTGACCGGCCATCACCTCTGAAACGGCCCCCTTTTCATTGGGAACAATTCGAAATGCAGAATCGGTAGCCAAAAGAAAAATATTCTAAAAAATAATTAAACCAATTGGTGAAATTTCCTGTTCAACAACAAAAAACAGAATGACAACGTTCAATAATTCAACTAACTATGCCGATTCACATCGACAAATTCGAAATATTCTCCTCAGCATTGTTCCTAAAAGATCTTGTCAAATTTTAACCACAGAGGCTGTGCATTAGAACAAAACAAAAAAAGTTTATATGAACATGGGTCTAAAAATACATACCCATCGTGATTGAGAAATAGACCCACAGTATGCAAATACATGTCTTACACCCTGGGGAACATTGCTGAACCTATGTTTTTATATGCTAATTAGCATTTGTGGTTAAAATTTTACCTTTTAGGAACACCGTATATAACATAATGTAGGCTACCATTTCCACCACTCCAAGTATTGAGTGCATTAAAAATTGAACAATAAAAAATATACTCACAGTAAATGGATAAAAATTTTGAAACGCACACACAATGTCGTTAAGAAGAGCTAGCTTGTCGTTATTAAATTTTTCATCGACAGCTTTAATTTCCAGTCGAGTTTCAATAAAATGAATAGCATCTTGACGAGTGATGGTGGTGTGATCAGTATCGACAATGGACATGATAATCCGCACCTTTGCTAGACAGAACAAAGCCTGGTAGTTCAGTAAATGAGATGCAGATTGTACTAAATGCCATGAAATCATTTTAGGTGTGTATATATAGAAAATCCATTCAAATAGGAAATGGATTTGTTGTTTGTCTGTGAAATTTGCACAAACATCATTCATCACAGACCACAAACTGTGAACGTCGCATCATCACAAGTGTTGGTCAACATTTCCTGTTAAGGATATCCCAAATCACAGCAAAGTCAGTTATGCATGCATTAATTGTTTGCATTAATAAGTGATTAACGAAATTTTAATTTAACGTACCAAATCATCAAATATTTGCTAGTCAACTATGCATGAAATGCAATTCATTCAAATAATGAATGGCAATTGGATATAAATTAATAAAATGCAGGAACATAAAACATTGTCGATTCAAATATTGATTTAACACTTACACAACCATGTTTCCGAAAATTTACACATCTTGCAAGGTTTCAAAATCTTACTGTACAGGGTGTTCCTAGAAGGCTAGTCAAATTTTAACCATATGCTATGCATTAAAACAAAGCAAAAAAACCATTATAAATGAGTTTGAAAATGCTTCCCTTCAGATACCACAGGGTGAAGTCACAAATGCATAGGCCTATTAACTCATAACTAAGTGCGCATTTCAGTTTATATGAACTCAGTCTTGATGCATAGCATGAGATTGAAATGGAACACCCTGTATAGCATCCATGAGCCTGTTACCCATACTCCATCTTTCCCCTAATTAATCGTGAGTGTGTATTTACCTATATGAAGCAAAGTTGAACTCGAATGCTTGCAAATAATAGATAAGTCAACCACTCCAGATTTTAATTCCCACTACAAATTGCACAGTTGATAATAGTATAGAACCTCGGTTCGACAACCGAGATTTTAATTTCACAAATACATTGAAAAAATTGCTTAAGAATTGTCAAATCATCTCCAAACAATACTATCATGCTAGACTCGATTAGCACTTGTTATTGGTCCAGAAATGAACGTAAAATACAATGGCAAGGTGATGATTATGAAACACAAGTCGAATGAAATCTCCTATTGGATAATCCACGTCAAGAAATGGCAACGTCGTACTTGGATTCGTTGCCATTTTCTTCCTTTTTTTTTAAAAATACTGTTTACGAGTTTCAAAAGACTAAAATTTAATAACGGCAGATATAAATGGAAGTCTTAAAATTTCACATAGTAAAAAAAAAACAAACAAACAAAAAATCTTGACATTTGGGATCTGGGATAAAACACCCAGGAGCATAATAGGTTCTAGTAGTGATCACTCCGACAGCCTAGCGATGTAGTCTCAATTAAACATCCATGAAAAATATAAACATGTGCATTACAACTTTTCCCAATAATTTACTTGACTACGGTACATACTTGACCAAATTAACGTCAACTTTACAAGTGCCTATGTACAATAAATGTAACAAATTGAATTTATTCGCAATAGTTTTAAAAAAAAAAAAAAAATGTAAAAAAAGAAAATGGTTACAGGGGGAGGGGGGACATCTTCACCACCCACTAAATAATGCTTGTTGCAGGAAAGCAAAAATGTCCACGCAATAATGGCAGGTTTGCATGGATTTTGTCTAGTGCAAGGTACAGTCTAGGTCCGAGTGTTTACGAATAGTGCTCTTTTCCATGTGAATTTCCATAAACACAAGACAAATGGTAGAGCCTACTATAAAAAAATTTGTCTCTACAACTATTAAATCTACACCATTTGCAGCAGACAAGATCAAATAGGAAACGACCGAGTCCATCACAAGAACAAACTCATTAGCCTAAATGAAAACCATGGAATACTTTACGCTGCCATTTTCCTACTGACTGCCTACTGTGACCCATCTGCAGCCCGCTTTACTCTCCTGGATTAAGTGTGCGTAAATAATAACTCTTTTAAAAAAAAATAAACAAAAACAAAAAAAAAACCCCAGCTTAAAGTTACCATAGAACTTTTTTTTTTAAAAAAGAAAATCCCAATTATAGAAGCAACTTCTTAGGAATCTCCCATGGAAAGCCAGGTCGACCAAAGTGCCCATAGCAGCTAGTTTCTTGATAAATTGGCTTATTCAGATTCAGTTCCCTGAAATTATTAAAAATAATGCAATTAAATACTGTATACACAAAAGATTTAACATCATGGCCACAAAAAAAAAAAGAAAGAAGAATAAACGAACGAAACTATAATTCCTGAAAGTCTAGTCGTATTTTAACCATGAGTGTTACGCATCAAAACAAAGCATACAACCCATATAAACAAGAGTCTCAAAATACAGGTTGGACCTCAATAGTCTGGAAAGCGTGGGACCAAAAAAATGGCTGGATTAGCGATTTTTCCGAACCAGTAAAGCTTCATAAAAAATGGCTAAATAAATTGTCCACTTAAAAAATTATGAACAAAAAATATTCACTGTGAATTCCTATCGCCGAACCATTGAAGCTGCTGCCGGATTAGTGAGGTCCAACCTGTATCTCCTGTTTGGGATGAAATGGAATGAAGTCATTGGCCTGCGATCTCTTAATCGCAATAGGAATGCAAATAAGTATGCATTTCCAGACTCGTGTTAATATGGACCTTTGGCATTGTTTTGATGCGCAGCATCGACCGTTAAAATTTGACACCTTGCAAAAACACTGTATACACACAACAGCGTTTCGTTCAAATAAAAAATTTGAACTTACTTCACAATTCCACCAGGCCTTAAATCAAAGTTTTTCTTTACAATTTCCAGCAACTCGGACTGCGTCTTGGACGAAGTACCATAAGAGAATACAGTTATCGAAATTGGTTCTGCGACTCCAATAGCATAGGATATCTATAAAGAAACATACAATAAAAATGCGATTATGTAATGTATATCGCACGACCGAAACCGAATTAATGCATCAAAGTATTTGGAAAGTTCACTCGAGTAGGAAGAACCGATGCCTACCTGAACAAGACAGCGGCGACACAGCTTATTCGCAACTAAAGACTTTGCAACCCAGCGTGCTGCGTATGCAGCCGATCGATCGACTTTGGTGTAATCTTTTCCTGAAAATGCACCACCACCATGGGCTCCCCATCCACCGTACGTATCCACAATGATTTTTCTGCCAGTCAACCCAGCATCGCCCTGCAAACAAATTAAGATTTAAATATATATATATATTCACAAAATAATAATAATTTCAATCTTGTTCATCATACAGCTTTAAACTCTTCGTACCTGTGGACCACCAATGTTGAAGTTTCCACACGGGTTGAGATGATATGAAGTATTTTTGTCCAAATACTTTTCAGGGATGACTACTTTGATAACCTTTTCCATCAGTTCCGTGCGAAGGTTCTCCAAGGAAATCTGTTCACTGTGCTGCAGGGAAGCTACGATTGTGTGAACACGAATTGGGATGCAGGCTCCATGGTCAAAGCGATATTCGCATGTAACCTGATTGCAAAGTCAAAAGAAAAAAGTTGAAACACAAATTTAAATTTAGCTATTCAAGTAAAACTATTAATCTTTTATTGTTATGTATAGGGTAATGATTATCTTGCTAAGAAACACAAACATTCCTCAATAACCTTGCAAGATATATTTCGTAGCGAGAGAATTACCATGTACTTAGAAACAAAAGCCGCCAAGTTTCACGCTTAATACAATGTTCCCAGCATTGGGATGATGAATTACCTGGGTTTTCGAATCAGGGCGTGCCCACCAGAAAGTGCCATTGCGACGTAACTCGGCCATCTTCTGGTTCAACTTGTGAGCCAGAGTTACCGTCAAGGGCATGCATTCTTCAGTTTCATCAGTGGCGTAACCAAACATTAAACCCTAGATAAAAAAAAGCTCAGTCAGTGACAATTCATAACTAACTTCATGAAATTTTCTTAACCATTCAGTAAACAAATTGAACCAAACAATCTCACCTGATCTCCAGCACCAACATTCATTTTATCTCGATCGATATGAACACCAGCAGCTATGTTCGGTGACTGCTGTTCCACAGCCACAAGAACATTGCAAGTCTTGTAATCAAATCCTTAAGAAACGACAAACAATTAGTGAAAAAGCTCTTGCATATAACATGATAATACAGTGGAACCCAGTTATTGTCATCACTTCGGGACTAGTGCTTTTTGATAACATTAAACAATGGATATACAGTGTCTTTGAACACTGATAATTGATAGCAATAACCGATTGACAACAATATCCATGATTTTATTAATAACCGGATTCCACTGCATATAATTGAAAATACCTTTGTTGGAATCATCATAGCCAATTTTCTTGATCGTATCTCTAATTATAGCCTGATAGTCAACATATGCTCTGGAATTGATTTCTCCACAAATTAGGATCATACCAGTTTTTGTAACCGTCTCTGAAATACGCAAATAAAAAAAAACATGAATACTCATTGACTTTTTTGCAAAGTAACTTGTCTTCCTTTAATCTTTTGAACAATCCAACTTACCACAAGCAACTTTGGCTTCAGGATCTTGCTTTAAATGGGCATCAAGAATAGCATCACTAATTTGATCACAAATTTTATCTGAAATACAAACAAAGACCAAAACTATCAATCTACATTATCCAAAAATTAATATTCCAAATAAAAAAATTAAAAGCAACGATTAATACATTCTCAAGTTGGCTAGCGTGGTTTGATTATATCTCCAGCTTTTACGATTGCATGTGTAATAATAATTAAGCTAGAATTTGATAACACCTTGATTGCTCAAGACCTTGACTCATGTTTGAACCAGGTTAAGAAATTACACAGGCAAACAAAAAATTATCACTATCGACACCACTTCAAATTTCATCCAACATTTTTCCCGGCTCTAATGTCAATTCACAAGGATCATACGTTACATAACCAACATGATACAAGTGTCACACCAAAAATGGTCAAATATAAAAAAAAAAAGTAGTATGTATATAAAATGATGAAATTCAAATATATTCATCCACACACATATAACATAGTGTAAGGTTCCATTCATACAGCAGGATGAATCATCCAACTCTCACTAAAAAGCTAAACTGTGCATGTCCCATTATGATTACATATTAAAAATCTAATCAACATGTTTAAATTAGCATTCACTTTTACAATAGAAAACTGGTATTGGTGAAACATTGTATAAACTGGGGACTCGATTTCATCCACAACCATTTTAATAACATCAGTGTTTCTGTATTGTGCCCTTTATAAGCAATCCTTGCTCAATAATACAAGGTAAGAAAACCTTTATCGTGTTTATAGCTGCCTCAGAAATGAACAAGAAACTATATTATGCTGAAGTTGTTTGTTGTACGCCAAAAGTTAAACAATCCACACTAACAGCAGAACACCAAACACGTGACAAGGAACATGAACAGCAGCACAACTATTTTTAATGTTAATCCCAACTTGAGCAATGACAAGAAAATTTTTGCCAGAAAAGATAAGCACATATTTGAACATTATCAAGTGAAATTTCTTCATCGATTCAGATCGAGGAGTCACAAAATGCAAGTGTTTACAAAAACATCACAAACGAAAACGAGGATCACTTTACCGCACAGAACGCAACTTGTTTTTTCGTTTCACAAAGCGTTGTAATGGTCTTTTCTTGCTACGTAGGTAATCAATTTATCACCAAGCAGACAGTTCACAAGCACAAACGGATTAAGACTGATATGCAAGTGTTACAAGTTGGCGTAATTTGGATGGAAAGTATTTGGAGTTTAGAGGATGCAGCAACTGCCCAAAGGCTTGTGTTTTGTCGCCTAGAGATCAAGTAAGATTAGAAAGCCGAAAGCCTTATAACCTGAGTGTGTGTCAAACTGCACATTCTCCCAACATTTTGTAAGTTAGAAACACAAACACTAAAACTCCTTGGGTCTTCTTTACAGCAGTGCCCCCTCTAAAGTGTTTATTACCTCATATTAAAATGGCAATGACTAAATTGATTGTTCAAATAAAGCTTGGAATTAATAATTAGCTTACGTTGGTAATCTTAGTCACAAAGAAAAATTCATTTTTGTAACTAGTTTATTAATTACGTTATTCATTAATCATTATTCATTTTTATGAATCCCAAGTATCTTTTGCAAAAAATGTTTTCCACCTGCAGTCATTACTGTACCATAAGGTTAGCAAACACAATGGCTATAACATGTTCCATAACCTTTAATAACAAATGAAATATCGAAAGATATACGGCCTCACCACCATTGATGCCAGACAATTTGTATGAGGTGAGGTGTATGAAGAATTGTAGGGTTTCCAAAATTAATAAATGTTCAACACCCAACACACTATTTTTCTTTTATATTAGTTCATCAAATTATGAAACATTAATAAAAATCCATAACCCTTTTGAGTATACTTATGGGTTGCTAGTGATTAAACAAAATTTATATTAGTAGAATTCGGTTATTATAATCACAAATAATGTTATCAATCGGCAATTGTTATCATAATCAAGTCATAAACACACTGCTTAATGTGTATTTTTATCAATTGTTTAATGAAAAAGTTATATTCCTGAAATGATTATAATAACCAGATTCCACATGTTACTAATTAATTTTATATTATCTTTACCTAACCTAAACTTGAGATCATGGTATTAATCCCAGTTTAAAATAGATAAAAACGAGATAAGCAGCTAACCCATAAGCACCTAATTTTACATATACATTAGCAACAAGATGAAAGTTCAGCACATTGTAAACATTGCATTCTGTCATGTCAAGGTGTGATCTATCATTTGCAAAGTTCAAATTTCGCGGGCCTATGAAACGTAAACCCCACACACATAGTATCTCATGTCACAAGAGTGTCATTACAAACAATTTAGCATTTTCACGCCGATTAAATAATCCTGTCAATGCACAAAATCACGCTAGACCAAATTCAGTCATCGCAAACCCTGCCAAATTTCGTCTTCTAGACAAAAAAAGTAGGCTTAAATCATCACTCGTGCGACGGTTAAAACAAAGTACAATTCTTCAACTTGCATTATAAACATCTAAACTCTAGCAAATCATATCTTGAACCAAGTACTGGTATCGTTCCGATAAACTAATTTTTCTTTTCAATTTATTTCACCACGAATAAAAAATAAAAAATTTTTACGCGGCGATGAGAGAGAATGAGCCACATGGTTTTCAATGTGTGGCCAGTAGTACACACACAAACAATACAAATGGGATGACGAAATGTTCAGTTTTCACGTGGTGGTGGACGATAGACATTATTTTTGTTTGGTCGGAAAAGTGACTTTATTTACCTGGATGGCCTTCGCCTACTGATTCTGAAGAAAATAGAAACGGTGTGGACTCCTCTGCGTCGGCCTCGGAGACTCCATAGACGTGGTTGCCCCCATCCACATGATTGGAGTTCATGTATTCGTTGCTCATCTTGTGTCGTCAGAAGCGCCAGTCCTCAGAAACCACTACACGCTAAACGGATACGGAAAAGAGGCCGATGCGTCAGTTGCGCAGCCTTTTATACTCCAAGCTTAAATCACGTGATAGTCAGTCGCGCTCGCTGATTGGTCGAAAAACCGATTGTCGTCAATAGATGAAGAAGCGATTTTCAATAAGCTCTGAAAGAGTGGCGCGATGATGAAATGCTTAGTTTTTTATTTTTTAATTTTACGATATATGTTATGTATATAAATATATATATTTTTATTTACCTTGTAGTTTATTGTTTTTATCATCAACTTGTAGAAAGGGTTGTGTTTTTCCATTTACACGTTCTCAATTTAGTATCTATTTTATCATAGAATCAATATCATCAAAGTTGACTCCTTTTTTTTTGTGAAACTGGTTGTATTTTTTTTTTTTTAGCAAAAACTTATGTCATTGAAAAATGAACATATCTCACATATCCAAAAATATTATTACAAAAATTAAATACCATAACATTTCATCGCATCTATTAACTGTAATTTGTAACGATTTTATAAAAATAGTGTTTCTTTTTTAATATAAATGAATTAATTTCGAATAAAGTTAATAACCATTATGCAGTCAGATTTTTAGTTTTATAATTAAACTTTAAATAATAAACAAAAAGCTGAAATCTTTTCCCCCCAAGTTGGGATCGAACCAGAGATCTCCTTTATATATCAAGAGGCATATTTTTTTTTATCTATTCTGTGTAGTAACAAAAAATATATTTTTCAATCGCCAAGGTGTTACTAGTGGAAAGCGCATTGCCGATTTTTCGAGTTTTAAAATTAAAATGATATTAACAAAGCTTGAAAAGCAAATTTAATTTTTTTTTTTTTAAATTTTCAAATATATTATAATTATTGCTAACTAACGTTAAAGTTACAATTTTAGTGAAAGTTTTTTCATTAAAAATGTCAACGGAGTTTTTAATGGCAATGAATTGCAATAGTAGTTTGTTTCACAGAAATAAGCTGAAATCAAGTCAAATAAAGAAAGACCAAAAATTTCGAAAACTGAATGTTTCAGTGAAACAAACTACCGGTACTATAAAATAAAATCCTAACTTTGCTTTAACTTTCTAACAACCAATGAACAAAATATTTTTCAAGTTCTTACATTTTTTGTGTACTTGAAGTTGTGTTTTTTATTTTTATTTTTGTGGTAATATTAGTACTGTAAGAATAAAATTTAGAAACTTATTTTTTGAAAGCTTATCTTTTAAAAAAGTGTTTCTTTTTGTGTTTTTTGTCATTTTATAAAAAAAAAACTTATAAATTTGAACATGTTTCGAAGCATTTGGCTTCATCCTCAGCAGGATTGCAATTTTTGCAATCCTGCTGAGGATGAAGCCCAGTGCTTCGATAGGAGAATTACGTTTTTTAAGTTTGATTTTTCAATAAAATAAATGTCTTTTTCAAAAAACAAGTTTTTAAATTTCATTCTAATTAACTTCAACTACAAAATTAGTCATTACACACTCTACAAGCTAGTAACACCTTGGCATTACTAAATTAACACTAATTCAGAATACAAAGCAAGGCTGCAAAACCACCATCAGCTCAGATGGTTGGAGTATCTTGGAGTAAGCAAGAAGTCTCTGGTTCAATCTCAGGCTGCGACAAGGATTTTATCATTTCAACATATTCAAATTAATCAATGTGAAACTTAACTTACGCATTAAGTATTCTAGTATAGGTACATTAAGAATACTTATTGACAAAGCATTGATGCAACTTCATGGATAAGCATTGCAAACACTTTTTGTAAATTTACAAATAGTAGTTACTGCTGAAGAATATAAAAAACTCGAATGATTCGATTAATCAAATCTTTATTTTAAAAAACTTGTTTTTTCATATATGTGAAAATAGTGTTTTTAAAAAGAAGTTAAAACAAATTTGCAATTATTATGAAGATGCTACTTGAAAATTATTGCTAATAGATAAGGATTTACGAAAAGCAAACTTACTTACTGTTGAGAACATTTGAAGCAGTCGTTATCTCATGATTTGCTTCGCAAGTGGGAGATCAATCGCTTTATATATACGGGTTACGTCAGTTGCCAAAAAAAAGTCAACGTCACGTAAAGAAAATCGAATGTCCCAAGAAGTTTTTGCCGTGCGCAAAGGGTCCATCTTTATTATTTTTTTTTTTTTTTAATTTTTTGGCATCATACTTAATGAAAATATCTTTTATCGTGAACTAGGTTTTTTTGATCAACAAGCTTATTTTCATCAACTTCCTGCATTAAAATTACAATGTAATTGTATGAAAGTTTATAACTTTCATCCTGTATTGCACTAGTACCATTATCACACAAAATGATATTGCATCATTTCACAAATGATTATTTTTGCGGTGTTATTATCCACAAAATAAACGAAAAATAAGACATTTAATAAGTCTGTGAACAATTGTTTACATGGATGGCAATTGGTGTCAAAAAATACATATTCTTCAATACAATTTCTTGTCTTCACAAAGTAACATGACCTAAATGTATCTAACTTCTTTGTATGACAAAGAATGATGTACTTAACCAATGTCTTCCAAATGATTTGTCATTATGGAAAGGTCTTGTAGACATACTCGACCAGTCTTCCAGATGATTGTCTGCCATTATAGAAAGGTCTTGTCTCATTAGGTCTGGTCTTGTCTTGTCTCATCTCAGACATTCTCAACCAATGTCTTCCAAATGGTTGTCATTATGGAAAAGTCTTGAACACATACTCTTCTAGTTCAAGAACGTCTTTCATGTGGCTGTTTTTTGTATGTACCACTAGATGGTAGTTACCAAACAATATAAACCAGATAGCCAAAATTATTTCAAAACAATACAAAACCATTTAAAATAAAAATCACCAAATACTAATACATGTTGTCACACAAATATGTTTTGCAATATACAGCATAAAAAAACCGGGTACCACCTATATTCGTATTATAGATAAAAACCGTGTTTTTACCAGTGTTTAAACAGGTAAACTTTCACTTTCTAGTCATCATTGCCAATTATATTTTGACAATTCAATTCTATACAATCCAAATGACTAACGTTATTGTTCTTTAAGTAATCAAGCAATTTTTCTTCAAAAACTTGTACATTGCCTACCATGAGAATGTTTCTGAAAAACTTTTGCATGAATTCTATTTTCTTATTCCACATGACGCAAAAAACTCAGTTGATATTGCATGTTAATTATTAACAAACTAACAGTTAATCATTGACTTTTGATGTAACTTTCTATTACCGCACATGGAACATTCAAAAAAACCAAATTCCCTTATCAGTTTTGTTTTTTTTAACTTTTGTGAAATTCTTAGAATGAACTCCCAACATGACCTTTATTACAACATCATCAGTAATCGTGAATTTGATTCAGGCTTATTAATTGTAGTAAATTTTTTTAAAAATCGGAAACGAGAAATTGAATAGCAGCTGATAAATCAATTAAAAGTCATCTTTGTCATTATGTAATCGGTTCGTTGTTTATCGTAGTCTTATCTTTTCCAGTCGATCAGCATCGTGAAATGAACTTCCCACATACTTATCGAAATAACGAGAATAAAATGTACCACAATTTAATAAATTGCAAGTAATAAGTCTTCAATAGTTTATCACAACCACAATGACATGCATTTTACAAAGTTTCCATTTCAACGATTTATCATGTGAAAGTAATGTTTAGCACTTAATAAAAATGAACATGAAAAACTTCTTGTTCATGATACACTATCGGTACTTAAGTTGTCTCAAATTGATAGTATCCCATTCCAATTAGAAATTTTCTGCACTTCCGTGAATGTGAATTTGTAATCCATAATCACAATCACAGGTTTTTCTTTCATGATTAGAAGTTAAATATTTAGAACAGCTGCACTAATAGTACATACTGCACTTGTATGTACGGTCATAAAAATGAATTGAACATCGGATGAGCAAAATCCCCTAAAGATAATAAAGTTATACAGAACAAAAAATTGGCCCAGAGTTATTAGCGCTTTAAAATGGAAATGGAAATACAAACAAAAAGGCATGTTACTATACCGGTATATCATTTGTTTCAGACGTTGTAAACTCACGTTGGTACCACATAACAAAGCTAAACTGTCATGTATTTGTGTCACTTCACTCTCTTGCAACGTAGGCAACAAGAGATGTCCATAACAAGTCCATTTTCAATTTGGTTGTTTCTGAGGTGTGATGTTGCATACATGCAGAAAGTTGACATGGTTCCTAAATAATGGTAGGGTTCTGTTCATATGGCATGTTAAGTTCCAGACTTTTGACTCCTGTCAAAATGCGGACCAGTCTTTTTAATGCATATAAACTACAAATGCATATAAAAGCATAACACGTGTAGGCCTACTGTCATGCAAGCAATAGACCTAGGATTGAAAAACAACGCCACATACAGAACAAATAATGCGAAAAACCACCAAATGAGCAAGAACCTGATAAACAAACAATTGAAGACCACCCAAACAAAAAGAGAAGTGTCAAACGTAATAAAAATAATTGAAAATCACTGTATCACTGGAATACTGTAAAGCGGGGCCCTAATGTAGGCCCACTGGAAAGTGAGAGTTGTTTTGTCCGGCATTGGAAACATTGCACAGATAAGAAAACCTATTCTATATTGCACTTTTTTATAAAAAAATAAAATAAAATAAAATAATAATTATGAAATTTTACTACAATACATTAAAACAACTGAATAAAACAAATGTATTAGCTTTATTGGGAAAGCTTAATTCCATGGAAATCCACGTTGTCTGTAGTGTATATAATCTGAAATGCATGTCAACAATCATTAGTTTGCTTTCGTTTTTTAGTAATGATTCCATGCAATTCAAGATTAAGAAAGTTTTTGCATTAAATACACATTAAGAGTTGAATTTATATTAGCACAATGGTTGCAAATGGAATTCATCTTGGTTCACGGTTCTGAGAAAACTGATAGAATGGAGCAAATTCAGGTTTCAACTTTACCTCCAACCTTACCATGACATCTATCCCAAGTGCACCGACACGTCAAAATTGAAAGCAGTAATTCAATTAAAGTGAGACATTAATAACTTGAACCCAAACTGGGCGATCACCAGATGCCCCACTTGATAATGATCAGTTTGTTTTCTCATCATTATCTGCTACCGAAGCAAATAAGCAGAATTCAATACCAAACTTTTTATCGTCCTATTAGCAAAAGCGTTGGCGCTATCAGTCACAAGATTATCAATTAATGCAAAAAAGTAGTTCAAGCCAGATTTCCAGATTTATCTAATGAAATCGACGAAGCTGTCGTTATCATCAAGTAACGAAGCAGATTTTAATTTTTATTGTAGATCCCAGGCGCCTATCAGGACCGCAGTCTTGACCACGAACAGCGGGTTTCCTATATCAAATGTTCATGGCCAAGAAACATGCCTAAGGCAAAACAATGTTGTAACGACAAGTTTCTCCATAAAAACAAACAAATTCGTTATGTTAAAAAAAAAAAAAAAGGAAAAAGAAAAAAATAGGATGTTATGATTTCACTTCTGTGTTGATATTCAAGAGATCATGGATTAGCTCTTCAAGGGCAATTACAGGTATAATGAATTAATTTTCAGCAATGCCAATTGTTCATGGCCTTACCAGTTTTTGTATCTGCATGTAAAATTCTTATCACTCATCTCAAGTTACCATTCCTATGTATATCAATGTGCTGAATGTAAGCAAAATTAAATAAATTCAAATGAACCATGCAACAATTTAATGGTAATGTCAAACTGTTGCCATGGAACCTTGCTGTATAGCATTGAAATCATAATTTGGCCAGATGCCATTTGTTTCCTTTGAAGACAACACTTGCACTTGCAATATGTATCGTACTAATATTTGAAGACATTGGTGCAAAAGGCTGTCAAGTAACATTTTTCTCAAAAAAATGACATTTTCAAAGGTGTTAAGTGTAGTTCTACCTTCCAAATGCATAATTGTCAGCAAAACAACAACATATGCAAAGATATTGGTGCATAAAAAGTGTTTTAAGTGGTCCATACACACACAAAAAGGCAAGTACGGTACTTTAAACAAGTTTTCTTCAAAATTGTTCAAATGTATCTTAACACCTTTTTATATCAATGACTTCATTTGTGTTGTAATCTCTTAAACGATAGACTGCTAGTAGAGTAGTAAGACTAAAAACAGTTACATTTACAAGAATTGTAAAAGCGTTTTTAAATTGATTCATCATCACATCACATGCAACTACTGCACGAAAGAGCATTCTATTATTTATGCATTACAGTGGATAATAGTGAAATTTTCTTGCATATAAAAAGCTTGAAGAATCTGGTTATTATAATCGTAGATAATGCTAGAAATCGACTGTCTCTGATGCTATCAATCGGCTATTGTTAACATTATCGGTGGTCCAAAGGCACTGTTGAATGTTTTATTTCCAAAGTTTAACATTACAAGCTGGCTATTGTTATCATAATAGACTAGTTCCAAAGTGATCACAATAAAGGATTTCACTGTATCAAGAATTTCTTGTTGCATTTAATCTCCAGCTGACGACACAGTTACAGTACCAATAAACGTTTTTAGTACTAGTGTAGTTTGTTCAACACGTTGAAATATTGCTAGTTTAAAAATAATATTCCTTGTTCCAAAATTCTAGAACATAACATTATGTTCTAACTATTGTAACCAAGTACTTATACAGACCTCTAGTTTGGAGGGGGTCATACACCACCAAAAAAGAATTATCGATATCTAATATAAATACATCTTTTATCGACACATATATTTATACAATTCATTTATAATATCAAGTAATTCAAAAATAATTTCCAAAAAGATTTTGATTGGAAAAAATTGTCAAACATTTTCTCAATTTTGTCATACATTTTTACTTTGGATAATCTTAACCAGCAGATAGTTTTGGAGAGAGTCAAGATCCCCATGACCACCCCTGTATATGCACATGATTGCAACGTTAGCTGCATGAATGACAGGCAGTTTTTATGAATACATAACAACGCATATTACATTTCAAAGAAATAATCTTCAACAGGCACTATTACTTAGTACTCACTTCAACAAATCTTGCAAACGCACGTGTAGCACTCCATCTGGTCTGGCCAATATTTACAATTTATTTTGTTCAATTATATAATCTGATTGTCAAATATAATAAAAATAAATAAAAATGTAATCATTATTAAAACTAGACTTTCCTCCCCAAATACTAGTAAACAAATTAATAAAATTATATTTTGTTTATACATGCACAACAAAATTAGTTGTTGATAATGTGTTGTTTTAGAGATTATGCCGTTCGCAGAATACGTCATTTAATACTGTTTATCAAAATCTTCGTGCCGAGACACGTGATCTGGAAGAGATTCAACAACTTCATGATTCCAATTCAAAAAAATTGATTTGTCATCATCATGTCATGTGGCCTTACTATGGAGCTGACAGCTCATTTCACTATTGAAAAAAAAGAGATGCAAATTTGTTTGTTAAAAAAATATAACAATAAAAAATAATAAAAAAAACCAAATAATTAAATAAAATAAATAATTAAAAGTGAAATAAAATAATAACTTATCTGATAAAATAATATTGCATATCCTTTCAAATAAACAGAAAACAAAAACTTCCACTTGAACTTCAAATATTTGAAAATACCAAACTCATTCACTCTAACTTATTTTACACGCTTTCAACCATAGATTCAATGTTGAGTAAAAAAGTATGTATTAAATTAATTATAATTAAAACAAAGTGTTGAACAAGAACTCATTGGTCAGCATACCCACGAGACTAATTGGCCATGTTAAAAGTTCCAATCTGATAAAGTACTCTTTTCCATCAACTGATCAAAACCACTGATAAATTTGCATCAGACAGTTCACACGTTGCATATCATCCATTTGATAGCTACTGTGTACTTGATAAACTTGTAGGCTATTTTTAAATGGAAGGTGATGGTCTTTGGTGATCATATATCCATCACAAGAATGATTTCAGACAGCACACAAAAAAAAATTTCACACTACTCACGGTCAAACTGTAAAGTTTTTGTTACATAACGGCACATGGAAAAACCACATACAAGCAAAACATGGCAATCACTAGTACACATGTTCGGAAAAGATTAATCATGAATGCAGGGCCGGATTTAGTAGTTTTTCACATACAACCCCCCCCCCCTTTATGAAAGAACGTGAACTTGAAAGAAACTTTTTTTCAAGATTAATCCTATTTATACCAATACTCTTAGCAATTGAGTGATGCAGACAATACTACGAGGTATTTCAACATACGCTGACAGAAAACAAAATCAAAGTGCATTTTTGAAAATGCCAGTCTCCAATGTATAAAAGGTTTTCAACCCAAGAAATAGGAAAATCACAAGAAGAAGAAAACCGATAATGTATCGATTGAAAGCTCATCGACATCCAAAAAGTTACAAGAATTAAAGTTAAAAGTAAAAAATAAAATTAGCAAATTCATGAAGCTAGAGTTACTTCGATTGTAGATTGCTAATTGAGAAAATGAAAAACGTTCACTGAATAACATGACCTTCAATGGTATCACATTCTACCAGGGTCATGGATCTAAAGCAATAACATGATAGCTTGTCAATCTTCAAAATATTCACAAAAAGCATTCTTAATTAAATTCTGTTACTAAAAAAATATCATTGTAATCAATACTTTTGAAATATAAACCCATTCAAACCTAGTCAAAACTATACAGACCAAACTACCAATCTCAAACAGATGCTAAGCAATGTCACTACAGTTTATGTACGAGTTAATCACGTGGTAAAACGATAACACAAAGCAGATATTGATAAAAATATTTTTATTTTTATAATATATTTACGTAAGCAATTTCCAAAAAATTTTGGACTGATCTGTCAACAAAGCATTAAGTGAGGAATGTAATAATGATTATCATCGTAAATTGTCAACAAGCTGTCTTATGGAATAAAGCTTATCACAAATGCTCTTTTAATGATCAAAGCATTCTAATACTGTGACCACTTGTCTTATTGATTATTAACAATAAATAGCTGCACTGATTTTCAATAAACTCTTATAAATTGACAATTTCAAGAATAAGATTCTACAAGAGAGTTGTTTTTTTCTTCTTTTTCAATAGTGTATAACACACACACTTAAAATATATAATTTAAAATGCACTATATATATATCTAGTTTACCTTGAAAGTCATTCATTTCACATGCAACTCGTCCAAGACGTTCAGCAACTGCTGATTCTCACCAAGCTTCTTGATTTCACTCACTGCACTGTAAATAAAACGCCAGACAATTTTATTTCAATGCTACACAAAAAAAAACAAAACAAGATAAAGACAAATTACTAAAGCACCATAAAGACAATGATGTGAATAGATCAAGTTTGACGATAAATCCGAACCACAAACATGCAAAGAAATAATCTCTTAATTCATTTACTTTGCATGAAGTTCGACGAGAGTTGTCCTTGTATATTCGAGCGATCCCGATTTCTCTAGCAAATGGATGCAGTATTTTTTGATCTCAACTTCGCTCGTTCTCCGACGCAAAATATCTATTTTTGTGTTAAAAGTTCACGCTTTTTAAATTTACAAACCTTCCATCTTTTCCATCTTAAGTTTACATACAGGAAGCTTCTGAAAGCTGTAGTCAAACTATGTAATTTTAACCACAGATGCATACGTATCAAAACAAAGCAAACAACCCATATGAACGTTAGTCCTGAAATGATTCCCTTCCTAGATAACACAGGGTGAGTGAGGTCACGTGAATGAATTAGGCCTATTGTCTTAATCAGTATAGTAATTTGCTAAGTATGCACTTCTGGACCCATGTTTGTATGGAATTTTTGAATTGTTTAACCTCTTTTATTCTACTTTGACGTCGAAGTGGTTCAACATGACTTTTTGGTAGGTTCCCGATGACCTCTAGAGCTGAAATTTTGAATTAAAGCTGGAGTTGTGGAACATTTTGTTTCATCAAATTTAGATGGATGAATATCCAGTCAATTCATAGCATCTGTGGGGATGAATTTTGACCAGACCTTTCAAAAACACACTGCACTAACTCTTATTTTTTTCTTCAAAGGATACTTAAAACTTGAGGGTCGTCTGGCTGAGCCCTGATTCCGTGCAGTATTGGAAAGGAGAATTTTCCTTCTGTTAGGTCTTCACAGAATCCTTTATTTTGAGAGTACTGTGGTAAAATAAATCAACATATTAAAAAAATGAACTATGTACAATTCCAATACGAGGTGTCTTTGATGTCAGTATTTGATAAAAACCCAAATGAAGCGATTGCTACAATCTTTATAGACACAACTTAAATGAAAAATTCCAATTGTAGTTAAATAATTTCATTCTTACAATGTAAATTAGAAAATGGATATAATAGAAAAGAGCAGAGGTGGACCTATAGTTTTGGAGCCCCCTGAAGCTTGAACTATTATAATGGCCCCTTCACAACAAATTTGCTAGGCGAAAAGTAGCTAGATGTCGTTAAATTAAATTGAGCAAAAAGTCGCTAAATATCGCTAAACTGTTAGATGTAGCAAAACCAATTTGATAAAAAAATATGCAAAAATATATCTCTAAAAACTCAAAATTTTAACAAAATGTAGCCAGATTTGTTGCTAGTAGCTAAAACTTGAAAAATTTGGGGGCTCCTCCAGGATTGGGAGGCTTAGCTTGATTAGTTTTATAGTAGATTCACCATTGAAAAAAGAGATGGTAACTCACTTGGGCAGATTGTAGATTTAAGTAATCATCCCTGATTTGGAAGTACAGTCCCATGATCGCAGTAAGAGTGGAAAAATCGCTAAATAAAAAATAAATGTTTTACAGTTTCACTAATTAAATTTTCACAGTTCCAATTCTTATAGTACCCTACAACTCAGAAATTGTGTCAGTTAATAGCGATTTTGTTAAGATCAAGAAAACAGCACCCCAAGTATGAAATATACAAGTGTGAATAAACAAATAATTGGTGAAACTACTGTGTTGCTTTACAATTTTAGTAAGGATTATTCATAAAGACTACAAGAACAATAATTGATATCAACATGAAAAGCAAAGCAAAATAAACATAAAAAAATAAGAAAATTGTTATAATGTATACTTCAACACAAAGTGATCAGTAAGCAGTGCTGTCAAGATTTCTACTCAGTGGAGTAAAACTTTGGCTGAAGTTGGGGAGATGCTTCAAATGTGAAATTACAAGATAATTACAACACATTCATAGCTTCAAATGTGAAATTACAAGATAATTGTTTTAATGTACAACACATTCATATTTGTTCCAAACATATATATGGCTTTACTGTTGTGTTTGGAAGTTGACATAATACATATATAGCTTGACAGTATAAAATCAACTGGTTTGTAATAGGCTTTTATGATCATGAATATGTTGATTACCTCTTTGAGTTGTCTAATTTAAGTGATCCAAACTGCTAAATGGATTCAAGTGTGCAACTACGCTCAAGCATATTCTATGTCTGCATAAAAAATTAGTACTAAGCATTAAAAAAATATTTTTTATAGCAAAAATTAGTTACTTTTTGTTATCACTGAATAACTGCATGAGTCGCACAGCTAATCCAAATAATCCACCAGTTTCTGAAAAATTGACGAAAAAATTAAAAATATCATTGCAGCCAGCACACAGAATCAACAAGCACAATACTGTAGATTATTACTGAAAAACCATGAAATGCACTTAGATGTGCTAATAAATCGAAAATCAAATAGGGTTCCAAACAAGAAAAACCCAATAGGTCTTGCATAGTTTTAGTAGTTATAATATATTTGATTTACCATTAATTGAAAGATCTAATATAGCAGGTTAATAAAAGCATCACATTTGAGTTATATGCAAAGTTTCATGCAAACAATTCAGAAACTATCATCGACTGAACCAATTCATTCCTCATTTTATGGGTTCAGTTTAGGGTCTGACACCACGGGGGCAGGTTTTCTCGGGGCACTCCCGTTTCCTCCTGCACCATAAAACCCTGTTCCATGTTTATCATCCCCATCTTAATGTCATTTCTGTACTTCTAATTTAAATAAAGTCTGAGGGCCAAATGACATAGCTGTAAAAGCCAGTCAGTGCCCTCATTAAACCTTAAGTACCTACCTACTACCTCATTTTATTGGGTATCACATTACACCAATAAAAATAATAAAGGGTGTTTTTGCAAGCCCCTGTTAAATGTTAACCACAGATGCTAAGTAACAAAACAAAGCTCATATAAACAAGAGTCCAAAAATGCACATTACATTGATTATGAGACTGTATGCATTTTCCTGACTTTACATGGTTATTTCAGAAGGAAAGCGTTTGCAAACCTATGTTTACATGGAGTGTTCGCTTTATTTTGCTGCATAGCATCTGTGGTTAAAATTTGACTAGACCTTTCAGGAACACCCTGTGCATCACACTGTTGAGTTAATGTACCGACACAAGTACATAAACATATAATATAAAATAATAAATCACACCAAATAAGTGCACCCAGCGCTAATAGGGTATTTTCATGAACTCTTAATACTACTAGAATAAAAATAATGTATGTACACGTACTTCGCACAACCATAGTCTTGTATTCCGCTTCTGTTGGGCATATGAAATTATCACGCCAATAAATTTCCATTCCTTGTCCACGATGAAGTTCTAACAGTTGCTCTATGAAATACAATCAATCATTACTTAACTTTTGAAAAACTCTTGAACAGCAGCAGCAGGATATTTAAACACAAGAAAAGGTAAATTTCAGCTAAATTCTGCATTAAAAACTAACGATTTAAATTAACCATTAACTTACCAGAAAATACACGAATGGCTTCAAAGTGATTTAAAGCCAAAATTTTTTCTAATCCAAGAAAGTAGACATAATTTGCAGCATTGATGGTACTGGCAACACCGTATATACTGTGAGCAACTACAAATATAAACGATTCAAACCAGAATTTAATACCACTGATATTAGCAATTTCGAAAACTCGTTTGAATCAATATACATTTTGTTTTCCAAAATGTTTCTAATTTCCATTTCAAAATTTAATAATAACAATATAAATTGTATTTAACCTGGAATTCCTCTCCTCATTTTCGAATTATCTTCGATATCGTCAATTCTGAAACAATATACATGCATTCAGCCACTGTTCAAATGATCGAACGATATTCCCAATTTAAAATACCTAGTCTCACTTACAATAAACTAGCATTATGCAGCATCTGAACAATCTCTCCAATAGCAGCCAGTTTGTCTTCAGGTACGTTTAACCAATAGTTAAAAGCCTGAAAAACATAGATTTGTCTGTAGGCGTAAGTGGTATAAATATCATTGTTTAAAAAAATCTTAATTAACAATTCAGTATTCTGTTTCACATAAGTCATCATTTTTATTATATTAACAATAAACATTTGATCAACAATCTTTATTTACATTATTAACTTCTGATCATCTTGGAACAAATAAACCTTTAATAATAGGCTCATGTGGGAAGTGGACTGTTAATAAAATTATAATTCCTTTAATTATCTAAAAAAATGAGAAATCACAATACAGTCAACTAGTAAAAAGCCCATCAATCAAAGGGAACCTGGCTTATCGTCTGGTGACAACATTGAAAAAAGTTTAGTTTTGAGCCAATGAGCTGTTGAATTTAAACTTAAATTAAGCCAATGAGCTATAGCCTACGTAGACAAACTTACAATGAGCCGTAAAGTGAGTTATGCAAAACCCAAGAAGAGAAATGAGCCGTCTGAAGCCAAGGTGAACTAACTACAAATTTTCGTGTTTAATCTAACATAACATACACCCACTCTAGAGATTATACTGACAATGAACATTAGCAAATGTACATTACAATGTGCATACCAATGAATATGACATCAACAAATTATTATATTTATTATATAGAATATGTTGAGTCGACCTATTAAATATTTTCAGTTATACCTTAGTTAGTTTTGTCCTAAATTCAGCACCTGGATTTTGCAAAACATAGTAGAATGGCTGCAAAAGTATCTGAAATAACAAAACAATAATTAGTACTGATACAATTGCGACAATAGTGGCTTCTGAAATTATTGTGTTTTAAAAAAATCTGTCATATTCATGACAAATTTAAAATGAACAAATGCATTATTGTTGAGTTCATATACAGGTTGTTTCTGAAAGGTCTAGTCAAATTTTAACCGCATAATTTTGTTACACATCAAAGTGAAGCAAAAAGTTCATAGGCCTATAACATGGGTTGGAAATACTACCTAACCTACTCATTTCGCTCATTCTTATTGGTTGAGCGACAAGCTGATGTCATTTGTTCACCAAAATTATTGGACTTACCTAACAAAGTTGGCGAAGAAGCTACATCCAATTGCTTCACTTACCCATAACTTGACGTTAACTTTGGAAAGCTACATAGCAAAGAATGATGATAAGCAATTCTTGCAGTGGTTATAAGACAATAGACCTATGTATTTATGTGACTTCACCCTATGTTATCTCAGAAGGCCCATTTAGTTACGAGCCATGGCATTTCCAGGCTTAAGTTTATAAGAACTGTTTGCTTTATTTTGATGGGTAGCATCCGTAGATAAATTTGTCTAGAGTTTTCAGTTACATGCTGTATGCATGTTGGTATATAGGGTCTGACACAATAATCATAAATGACATTATATCATAAAATTAAGTTACTGCATAGAGCAGCGATTAGCAACCTTTTAGTAGTAATGTGCCGAAGTAATGTTGTGAATTACTCAGCGAGCCAAAGTAAGTTCTTTATTTTTATAAACAACAAACATCAAACAAATTCATCAAGTTTTTGTCTTTTTTGGGTCACTTTAATGCTATAGCAAGAATAATTTACTGTATTTCAATTCCCTCAGCGTGCCATTGAAAATTGTTCATAGGCTGCCGACACCGGGCATGGAGTATACCTTTGTCAATGCAAAGATTAGGTTTCTGAAAGTACTGCAATTGGAAAAACCAAGGGGAGAAATACTACTAATAAAAATAATTGAAAAAACAAAAACAGCAATAAATACAAGTAAACACATAAAATTTAACTTTAGTTATTTTGTTGTTTTTATTAAGATAAAATGATGAAACACCTTCTACGACAGGTAATCATTCTTCTGAATCAAGTTTTTCAATTGTTCAGGAAACATTTCTTCAATATTGTCATCCGCTGAAGCCGATCCTTCACTTGTACGTAATGCAGATGCTGACTGTACCTCTTTTGAAAGTTTTCAAACCAGCCATGACTCGCCTTAAATTTAATATCCTTTGCATTTTCCCCAGTTTCCAGTTTGGAAGCCTCGATAAAATGTTGATGCAAATGTCTACCCTGCTCACAAATCACTGCGGTGCTTAAGGACACATTTTTCTGGACGTGATTTTGTATTTTTGTATTTAGTGCTTTACATATTAAGAGCTTCCTCTGTCCTTTCTAAATTATGATCACAAGGGACGTAGGGCATTTTTGAGCTTTTAAACGTACCGCACGCAACACTCGCCCTTATGGTAGCATCATTGTTCTTGATCGTCCGAGTGGTTGATTCGTTGACTCCGACACCCCATGCCACCGAGGATGCAGTCTCTTTCACCACATGCCAGTCTATCAAGAACTTCTCTTTTCTCTTCCAGCATCATAATGTTCCTAGCTCTTTATATTACACATTCACTTGTAGGACTTTGGGAAGGGAACGCTTACAAGCCATTTTAAAGATACAATTTAATTGTATTTTTTAAAAATATTTTTTTATATATGTAGGCCGTATATTGTACTCTTTATAATAATTGTCAAAGTGTAACCAGGCAATATTAATTTCTAATAAACTAGAAAAAAATATTTTCTCTTCAGAGAAATGTCCACCAAATGACAACAGTTCTTTGACACACTCAGAAACGTCGATATACGAATATATTTTAATAGATATTACTAGGTTATCTATACAATTGATTAAGAGGTATCGATATCGCTATTGAAATGTCACAATTTCACAATGACAATGTCAATTTTTTTTTTACAAGTCAAAATTCTGAATTTACCAGAATCTACCATCTGGCATAGAAAAAAATTTCATCAATGCAGAATGTAACGCCATCTAGTAAAAGTAAAGTGAGATGTAACCTAACGTTGGCGGTTTCAATATAACATCATTTTATCATTTAATAAATCTCTGAAAATTTATATATATATTTCTTCTAACTATTCATAAATCGTGGTTGGCGAGGTATATTAATATACAGTGTGTCTTACTTTTTCTTCTGCTGGTGGATCTTGGGTGCTCTTGGCAGTGGCATCTAAATGCGACGACATTCTGAGTTTGATATTTCAAGGATGATAGTCTATCAGATTATTGTACAATTTCATTTACTAGACTCTCCTCAAATCTGTTTCAACTAATGTGATAAACCGGTGATAAACAAACAACTACGTTGATTGATTCAAAAAACCACGTTGCTGCAGGTGTTAACATGCAGAAGAATAGTTTTGCTCGCATGCGCACTTCGATTTCTTCTCTAGTCTCTGATGTAGTGACAGGCCTGTCAACAGTTGCAAGGATACCGTTTTGTGTCCTTTAAAAACAACCCTACAAAACAATGTCATTTTATTAAACATTGATTGCAACTGTCATCAAAAAATCACATATAAAACTAAATAGTAGAAACATAACATCAATTAATCCATACTGAGAGTGTTTTTTTTTTCTCTTCTGCGCAGTATCTTTTTGATGATGAGCAGTGAACCAGAGATTTAAATCCCATTAAACAGCTGATCAATGAACGAGACAGTAAAACTTTTTACGGTTAAAAAAAAATAATCCATAATGATACACCGCGATAATTACATCAATAATCATTAATTTAATTACTAATTGGTCAATCAAAAGAATTTTAAAATTTAATTTCATTTACGATCCAGGTGTACTATCATTCATTAGCTCTCCTTTTATTATTTTACTTTTAAAGAGATAATATTAAACGAGGGAGGTGTCATCGAGATGTTCCTTCTCACCATCATCACACGACATAAACAGGATTGCGATGAGACGTGGAATTGAAAACATGAGCGAACCTTCAATGGGTAGTGTTGGTCGACATTATTTTCATGGGTGAAAAATATGAGGTGAGATAATGTGCCTACTCATTATACTTGTAAAAAACAAAGTAATCTAATAGGACCAAGGTGATGATACTAGTGTTACCACAATGTTGAAAATCTGATATTATTTGCAGGATGCCTAAACACAGTAGTTCCTTCTTATGTGTAAAATAGCTGCAAATGAACATTAAATCTATACTGTAGAATGAATGCAAAAGCTACTACTACTAATGTAAATAACCTGCGTTGTAATAACTGCTAGTGCTTCAATACTGTTGAAATGTGCAGAATGTCTAAACATTTCTTTCTTGTATGTGTATATTAAAATATATGAACATTATTAGAACTACGCAAGTGGGCATAAAACAACACGCACTGAATGTTGCCCTTTGACCTTATGTTCATTAAATGTTTGAGATGGGCAATTTTAAAAATAAGAAACCTACACAGTCTTAAAAAATTTCAAATGCAAGTATTATTAGCAACATAATACTTAAATTCACTATTTGCGGCAAAGAAATGGCTATGTATAATGTGAAAAGACACTGAAAGCTACCACATGCTTAACGTTAAGGTACATTTGTCATGAGGAATCTGGGGAATAGGAAAAAATTTACATAGCCTATTCTGAATAGCGAGTGCATCAACACCTGGTATTATTAGCACACGATTGTTGCTAATAATACCTCTATAAAATTAACCCTTTTCAGCAAAGAAGCACAGACTCCTTGAAGAAATGACTCAAATTAGTATACAGTGAAATCCGGATATTATGATCGCATGTTATCAGAATCAGTGGGTCCCCAAATGGTTAATCCATTGTTTAATGTTATCAGCTGGTTATTGTTATCAAAAAACATTGTGATCATAAGCAGATTCCACTGTAAAATAAATATTAAATCCTATGCTTAAAACTGAAAATAAACATGTTAATGAATAGGTACGGTTAATTTAGTTGTATTTTACTCCCTAAAAGTTAAAAAAAACAACAACATGGGAGTAGACTATTTCAGTCAGGCAAGTATTCCACTGCCAAGTATAACATCCATATATTGATTATTACAAGTTTCCTTGGTAGATGTAACCAACAACTCTTTACACGGTGTTTACACATTTATGGAGCTGGCCGGATGTTATCTTAAGCCAAAAACACGACTTGCGATGATGAACTGTGCAAACAGTCTGTTAGGAATTAACTGTATTTTTCAACAGACACCTGTAGGCCTATCTACACTTTCAAATAGCTACGTACTCAGTAAGCAGTATACTGCTTAACTCCACCCTATTAAACTCAAGCTTGCGTCACCTAATAGTATGTTGGCGTTCGGATTGGGCTTAGAATTAACGTAAACATGAAATTGACTCGCCTTCATGCAAACAAATGCAGTAGTTATTGTAATTGATTTCTTCCTCTTTGAATTTACTATCACAACAAAGTGCTATGTTGAAAATAAATGTTGAATTATTAAACAAGGTTCCCATTAAATTATTCAGGATTGGTGTCAAAATGGACAAGGCCCAAACCGACGACGAAACGAGAAGTGCTCTCGCTCTCACCAGTATTCCGTGGGAGGATGTTTTGTATCGTCATTTCTTTCCCCATCTCCAGTGGCAAGACATATTCAACCTGCGACGAGTGTCTCGAAGCTGTCAGTACATGGTGGCGGGATACATGCAGCAGTGCCGCACCGTTAATTTGGCCGAAATCAGTCAACGCATCAATGCAACCGCGTTTCAGGTGATCGTCGCCGATAACCGAGTTCTTGCTTCGCTGATACTGAGAAACTGTAAATGGCTTACAAACAATCTCCTACAACAAGTGTTTGAGTTGAATCGTGGACTAACGACCGTAGACCTTTCGGGATGTTCGGGTCTCACCACACCTATTATAGAAACGCTAGCGATTCACAATCCTAAATTACGAAAACTGTACCTTAGGGATTGCTATTGGTTGCATCCTAGTGCATTGGATCTGATAGCGCAACACTGCACCATGCTGGAAAGGCTCGACTTGACCAGTTGTTGGGAAGTCAACGACGACGCTGTCGTCAAACTCGTTGAAAAGTGTCCCAAGTAGGTTCTAGAATGCTTTTAAGTAATCTGTCGACTCCTGATGCAAGAAAGAGGATGATGATGATGATGAGTAAACGTTTTCTTTTCTGTCTATTCAATCTTAGGTTACGATATCTTTCCTTAGCTAGAATCTACGGCATGACCGACACCACGCTTAGAGCTATTGCCAAGCATTGTGTTCACCTGGAACATCTCAACGTAACGGCTTGTTGGCGAATTTCTGATCAAGGAATGCGGTAAGTTCAAAGTTGATTGTGAAAAACATCATTTCAAATGCATGCATTATCTTGGGACCAGAACATATAATCTGAACTTCTGCATTATTAAACTTGCCACTGAGAATTGCTTTCAAATGAAGGAAGTGGAATCCGGTTATTCTGATAACTTTGGGACTAGTGATGGGGGGCGCACCCTGTTTTGTTTAAAAATAATTGCTTTGACTCGCCTGTTTTTGTTTTTTTTATAGACAAAATCAGAATTCCTATATTTTGCACTTTTACAGTAATTACTGGGTAGTTATAACTACTTTATGCAAAGTAATTACAATTACCTAGTTAAATTACTTTACATGATAGTTAACTATGTAGTTTAATTACTACTACCAACAATGCTAATAAATAACACCTGTAAATTTTCAGAAATTTGGGACCCATGTTTATATGTATTTTTTGCTTTGTTTTGATGTGTAGCATCTGATTAGAATTTGAATCGACCTTCCAGGAACACCCTGTATATCTTATAGCACATCTTTGTGTCTGAATCTACATTTATTTTTTATTTCCAGTTTTATTGGGGAATATTGTCAGAACCTGAAGTTACTTCATGTGAAAGATTGTCGTGACGTCACGGAAGCCTCTCTGTCGAAACTGCGATGTCGCGTTAAAATAGATCGAGCTCGCTATCCGCCCCCCTTTTACCTGGGTGGATATTTACACGAACTAGGTTTACACATTCAAATTTGAAAACAGTTCGTGTATATATACATTTGTTTGTTTTTGTACATAGTGTACAATGTAGTTGCTCTCTTTATATTGTAATGGCAACTCTTGACGCAATAATAAAACTTTTCGATTTCGAGGTTTGAAACCGGGGTCATCGTTTGTATCATTGAAAACTGAAGCCAACACGGTTCATTTTTGTTTTAATCGATTTTTCCTTGATTGCTTACAACAATTTCAATTCTTGAGAAGATAATAAAAAATCGATACATTGAAATCGTTCACTTGCAGGGGAAAAAAGGGTATAGAAAAATTCGAACATAGATTGATGCATGTTTAGCGAGAAAGTTTAAAAATGGAGGGTAAGGATTTTTTGTTTTTTTTATAGCAATGAATTTTGAGTATAGGGTCAAAATAGACTTGATTTTCATATCAAAATAGATTCGAGACCTATTTTACTAATCCATTCAAACTCGATATGCAGTTGGCAATCTACACGAACTAATAAACAAAATGTCCCTAACTGAACAGATATTTCCTAAACGACTCCAAACAAATTCACGCTATTTGAACTAACAGATGATTGGGCAACGCAAGTCTTGCGCGCTCAAAATGATATTGCATTGATTTGAGTATACCTAAGGTAACGAGTGTTGTGTGTACCATGGAATCACTTCTTGTCGTACTTGTAAAAACCCGCTCCCGCTTTTCTCCCGGTCCTGCCTTCTTTAACTAGTTTATCTAAATAGGGGCTGGGTTGAAACAGTGGATTGTTTGGAAACCGCCTGGCCCAACCTGTTTTAAGAGTCAAAAAAACAATTTGGTTAAAATGAATACGGTGTATCGTCCCCCAATGAACCAAATGGAAACGAGTGCTCACCATCAATAATGAATTTCGTAGTGTCTAAGCCGACATAGTCGGCAAGTTCGAATGGTCCCATTGGGTAACCAGCACCCAATTTCATGGCTACATCGATATCTTCTGCAGTTGCTTCTCCTAAATCGTGAGGGTAGAACAAAAAAATAACTTAAGTGGTAATCCCACTTAACCTAGGATTGAAATTTTTTTTTTTCTTTTACAAAAATACAGGGTGTCCAAAATTAAGATCTAAACTTTTGGAGACGACTTCCATTAGTTTTACAAGTGACGTTACACAAATGTGGTGTTCGGTGTAATTGAGACACAAGCTAAAAATAACTTGAAGAATTTTGTAGTGCGTTGCAGTCGGTTATTTTCCAAATTGGCACCTCTCAAGAGACAGAACACAAGTTGTGAGGAGAAATGAGGATGTTTCAGAACATACATGAGGTGAGAATAAAGTACAGCCTAGACATGCCTCGCCAATGTGCACTGAAGTCAGTTTTTTTTTATATGAAACTTTGATAAGTGCACTACATTTCCATGTTTAGCTATGGGTATTCAAATGTATGCAACTAAAACGTTTAGATCCCATTATTATTGACATGCTGTATACTTTCTATTTTAATGTTGAGAGCAGTTGGATTCTCACCTCTTTCCAACATCCGAACAGATTCCATCATATATGGAACTAATAACCTGTTCACAATGAAGCCTGGAGTATCCTGAAATACAAGTTGAACATTACATTAGAATGCTGTAAAATATAAAAAAAAGGGTCTGAAACTATTTCTTCGAATTGAACAGGTTGTAAAACATTTCCAACAGTTTCACCAACGTACCTTACATGCAACAGGATGTTTCTGCAAAGCCTTTGAAAAGTCCATTAATAGCTGAAAGGTTTCGTTACTCGTTTCGGGAATACGAATTACCTGAAAACGACACACACACGCAACATTTCAGACCAACATGAAAGAAACAGCAGTTTTCAAGATACGAGTTCAAGGGGCAAACATTGGATTGGCATTCGTTCAATTCTAGAGGCAAGTTAACATTACGATACTAGCAACTCCAAAAGCCAAACTTTGGTGGTTGATAAATCATAACATTATTCATTCACACGTTGCCATGAAAATCAAAAATCCATCCTATCTATCCGTGTATTTCTTTGGCGGGTTCTTACCTCCACTAATTTCATTATAGGTACTGGGTTGAAAAAGTGAAGCCCTGCAAATTGCGCTTTCCGTTGAGTCACTTCAGCTATTTCGCCGATTGGAATTGAGGAAGTATTGCTCACAAAAACGGCGTGCCTGAAATAACAAAATTACCAACATATTACATTCCAGTTCTTCTTCAAGATCAACACGCTTCAAGTCATCCAATGTCAGCTCGCTCACTTTGGTGCGGCCTTGTCAAGACTTTGCATCAGCTTCTTTTTGATATCCAGATTTTCCACAATGGCTTCGATCACAATGTCGGCATTGAGAACTCCTCGCTCGGGACTGTTATTGTACACTAGACGTGATAATGTATCCGAAACAAATTTTTCGGCTTCCTGTAAAAACAAAGAGTCAATCTTGAGTTTAAAAATATTATCATTAAACCACAAAATTCAACAAACTACACTCTGACAATGAAAGTTCATATTAAGTTCCATAAAATAAATAAATGAAACATTTGACAAATAAAAAAATGTTTTGATATAGCATTAATACACATTAAAATTCACAAATTACAAAAAATAAATCAAGAAACTATAGGGTGTACCGTAGTCTTGATACATAAAAGTAATATTACCGTTTCCAAATGATACAAAGAATTTGGGGTTAGACTTACAAGACATCCTGTACATCTATCTAATAAAATTGTAGTGCGCTCCTTCTCACCAGCTATGATAGCGCCACAGGTGTGAGGTACTAGTACTATTGTAAATGCCGACACTTATACCGAAATCAATACTCTAACTTTAACAAATAGTGCAACGCAATATGAGCTAAAACAATAAATAACTAACGAATGCTACAAAACAACATGAGTTAAATTTGCATAATGAAAGCAAAATAATGTTCCCAGAATTTGTGACAGGTTATTTACTAAACTAAAAACCACCCTAAGCTTGCAGTGGAAATTAAGTTGGCCTTCTTACACCTGTCTCCTGCCACTAGTCAAAAGAAGTTCCTATTTTCTCACATTAATATTAATTAGTTAACTGCCTCAAATTTTCTAAATAATGCTTATATACAATGTTACGTTGCTATAAAATAAATGGTTTCAATTACGTTAGACCTGTACGTTTTCTTGGTTTATAGTTTAGTTTTGATTCCAAAAAAATAAATAAATAAAATAAACATTCAATAATATGAAATGCTCGTTTCCGTATAACAATTTCCACGTTTCGATATAACATTAATACTCTACCGTTGCATCGTTGGGAAACTGTTTCTTAGCAACTCGCTGTACGCTTCCCTGAATGGAATTCTGAGCCTTCTTGAGAATGTCATCGGAAAGATCGACTAAAACGACATCGTGACCAGTCTGCGCTGCTATCTGAAAATACGAATAAAAAATTTTATTTTATACATTTTAAATTTATGACGAAATCTTAGGGAGTCCATTAAACGACATTACACTGATATCCAAAAAGATATTTAAAACACAGCTGAAAATGATGTCTTAAAAGTTATCTTAAACATAAATCACTGTACGATAAATTCATTTTCCAGCATTCCGTTTATCATTTCGCTCCAAGCCAACTAAATGGCTGGCCAAAAGCCAACGAAACTAAAGTAAATTATAGTCTCACCATTTTTATAATGATATAAATTTCAATCTGAGCTGCTCAATTTTGGCAAGTCAAAAATTTTTCTTGTCAAGGTCACACAGGTCTTTCATAGTTGAACCGAACATATTTCTAGGTATTAACTCCACATTAGCCAAATTACATATCCAAGAACTAATATTTTTTTATTACAACATTAATCATGTTCTATGCAATTATTTAACAAACAATAGAATATTAAAGTCCACTATGTAATCTGCATCATAAAGCTATAAATGATACCATTTTATTCTTAAAATTCTGATGTCACATAACTTGCAAAAACACATTTTTTAGCATAAATTAAACCCAGCGATGTTTAAAACACGTTACACCAGTTGTTTTTGTTTTTTAATCACAGACATACTGAACAAAAAAACCCAGTAAAATGATTCAACAAAATTCAAGAAATAAAACGACTACTGATAAATAAAAATGCAATATCACCGTTACGTGAAATCAGCAATAAAAAACAACTGGGTTCAACAGCATTGTGACTCAACTTATTTTACGTTTGATTAACCATTTACCATGGAATTTTTTTACAACACCCTCACTGGAAAGAGATTGCCAAACCCGATGTACATTATAATTTATTATTTGATTGTGAAAGCAAAGTCGGATGACAGGTGTGGCTCAGTCAAGTTGGTAAAAAATATATAGAGAATGCAAATATTAAACAAGTCTCAGACATAAACGATGACAAATAACGAGCAAAGCCAAACATCAGAAAGAAAGTTCATAATGTATCTTGCTATTGTTTATGTTTCTATGTTTCTGCAAGTTATTTTATTATACGCTTTATATAATGAACTTCACCTGTGAGTGAGCTGGGAATTGAACGTATACTGGCATCTAGAGACGTTTATGATAATATACTGTATAGTCCAATGAACTAAAAATCGCATAAATCGAGAACCGCACAAGTCCAATGTGCGGTTTCGGTACAACGGATTGAATAAATCGAAATTTGCATAAAGCGAAACTATATATAAAGTGTATCCTTAAAAAAGCATTTTTAATGTACTTGTTCAATTATGATCCAAAATAGGAGCTGAGATATATTGATTTATTTGATTACTTCTCAATCACAATATTTTTATTTCTAATATTTTTTTAAATATCCGATTTGGAATGAAATTAACTTACATACAAATCACTTAAAACAAATTGCACTAAACATGTGAAGAATTTCTCACGTTAAAAGTATACATTACAGGTTACTGATTATAAGAGCTGAAACTTTGAAAACCACACAGCATTATACAGTATAATGAAATTTCATACACATTAAACTTTGGCATCGAATGATAAGCTTTCACTAAACGAGAAAACAAATAATCACTTTAAATAGAAGATTATTTTTTTTTTTACCCATGTGTAACGATGTAAAAACCTGTCATTACAATCTGATATGTAGCTGAACAGATCAGCAATCCTAGTATGCTCCACTAAGTGCGTTACCTTATTCGACAGGTTATAGGGATTAGAGCACTGTTAAAAACGGAGAATCGTAAAAATATAGCAATCTTTTTTAAGCTTTTGCAAAACATACTGTATAACATATAATCTAACAATGGTCAAACGCAATGTTAGAATATGGATGTTTCTAGAATAACCATTCTTTTACATTCAGATCTAAACTTGATTGCATTGGTATACGTCCCCTCAACAGGTTGTAAAATTTGTAGATTGGAATTTGGCAGTAAATCATCTCATTGATTGGATGTTGGGATTTCCTTACTGATACATTATCGACTTTTGGCGTTACTAATTTCTATAGTACAATGTACTACCGCTATTCATTATTTCATACGATCACTGTAATTATATTCATACATTTGAGTACAAGTTAAAAACAATGAAGAGAAAATGTTTTAAAAACTTCCCTTACTGACTGGGTACAATTTTGACGGAATAACCCCTTGTACCCAGTCATTTTTCTCTTACTCATTATTTTTAATTATTATGTTATTCAGGGTACAGAGTTTAAAATTTTTTTAATTTGAGTACATGTTAAAGGTTTATTTATACTCAATGAATATATTTTTCCTTTCAAATCTATCATTTTTGCAGAAATTACAGATCCTTTTTGTTTTGCAAATTTGTTATTTTCACAGCTTATGATGCAAGACTCACTTGGATACTCTCTTTAATTAGGCAATGCCGGATTATGGAATTTGATGTGGTATTTAATATAAAAAAAAAGCACGTGAAAAACAAATCCTTATATCTGTTAATTAAAAGAATAACAACTGAAATCAACATTGTTTTCATAAATTGTGATTAATGTCACCATTATCGTCTGCCTATACAATTTTATTATTTTTCTTGCCAACGAATTAATCAATATCCATTAACTTAAGCTTTCACGTGCCAAGCAAAAAGGTGCGATCAGTTAATAACACAAAAACAAGTAGTAGTAACACATCTAATCAATCGGTGAGACTATTTACTACAATCAATAACAACATTAATGTGAACAATAAGTCAATGTCTGTCTTTTCTGTCAATGATGGATGTTCTCACCTGAGCAATACCACTGCCCATGAGGCCACTACCTATGACGGTCACATTCTTTGCTACCGCCTGGGCAATGGACGAAGTTGCCAGACCTCGGGAGAAAACTTTTCCAACGAAAGCCATCTGATATCGAAGAATACGATATCGTACACAAAATTCAAACAAAAAATAATAATGGTGTGAAGATGATGAATGATGAGCGACAACTTTGCACGCGGCTTTTTCTGTGGTGAAATCGCCACCGGCACCGGCAAAGCACTCTGCCACGTTGAGATGACACTAAAACGCGATCCCAACTTTCACTAAAATACGGAAACGAAAAATAAATACGGAAACTCTTTAAAGGAGTATCATAAATGACGTCATCATGAATGGATTGAAACAAAGTACGATTATTGCGTTCATTTATTTACACCTGTGATCCTTCCGAAAAGTACGTTGGCTCCATTGGCTCGTTTTTCTTATTGTAGGAGATATTATTGTGAAGTATTTAACTTTTTACACCTCCAACCAAGTATTACAATCATTTTTTGTATTCTTTATGTTGTAGCAGCCTTGCAAAGAAGAGCGTGCACGTCGAATTTTCTCGAAGAGACATCACAATTACTATAATTAATATAATAATACATTTCTACAACCTTGTAGGTAACATTAATTAATGTGATATGGTACTGATAAGACCTTCAACACTGTGCAAAAATGGTGAATGTTATGAAAGGAATCCTCATTGAATGGTCAGTATGAAAAAATAATAATATAAAGGAACATAACATGGAAAGGAGATACAGGGTGTTCCTAGTCACTATTTGACTGCATACAGTATACAACTAAATTTATGATCTCCCAATGATTGGAGGAATATACAGGATGTTTTTAGAGTTAGGGCAGAATGACACGACCGACTTTGCTATGATTATCAGCCGTAGCCGAGAAAAACGCTGCACCATTAGTGATCAAAATGTAATGGAATGAAATTACAGTAAAAGTCATTCGTGTCCCCTTTACTATTTGACTGATAAGTATTAATGAAATAAATGTCAAATTGATCATCAACACCTTCCAAACTTTCCACAAGCATTGTCACTATCTATTGTGGAGTAACACATGGAACTACTGAAAAAAAATATTGCTTTTGTTTCACAGCGACGCTGGTATCAAACAGTTTCTGCTGCATTTGGACGAGACCAACGCACTGGGGAAAAAATTCGTGATCCAGGATCTGGACGAAACCCACCTCTTTATATCGTCGGACATCTTGGAAGTGCTGCAAACTAAGATCGACGATTTGATGGACCAGATTTCTTTTCCGCTTTCCGAAAAAGGCCAATAAGCATATAGTGTGAAAGTACTGTCGTTTATAAAAATAAATAAATAAATAATAAATGGGGGACAAACGTGAATCTGTCAGAATAAAAGATGGCAACCAGCGAAGAGTGTTGGACGTGGCAGCTCGTAAACGGCGTCAGCGAAAAGCGTTGGATGCGCTTGAACAGGACAATTTTCACGACGACCCGCATGCCAATTTAGTGATGCATAAAAAAGCGCCGAAGTTCGAAGAGTCTTTGGATCGTACGAAACGAAAGAAGAAGACCGAACATTTCAAGCAACGGATTCGCAAAACGTTCGCTGCCTTGCTTGAGGAAGAGCAAATGAGCGGCCGCGAATCTCCAACCTACATAACCGCAACAGCCCCGCCTTCCAAATTCCCCGAACGTAAATTCTGTGCCGTTTGTGGATTTCAGGGCAATTACACTTGCTGTCAGTGTGGAGCTCGTTATTGTTGCGTTAGGTGTTTAGGAACTCATCAAGATACACGATGTCTCAAGTGGACGGCTTGAAATAGTTTTTGTGTAAACGCACTTTGTATTTTACGAAATCATTAAAATAATTTTCTAATTTACATTCTTCATAGCAATTCGCTTTATTGTGATATAAAAATAAATGTCAACCTAAAATATTTTTATCCCTCAGATTTTTCTATCATTTCAGGTTTTCACTCGTAAAAACCTCTCGCTGCAAAGGTTCATGGTTTCACGAACATTAACAAAGTATAAACATGATGACAAAAACAAAACTTAAAACGTGTGGTTTGTTTTTTAAATGAAAGAAAAAAATAATAAATGTAAAGTTCGTCAATGAAAAAAACAAAATGTACGATGGATTTTAAGATTATTCTTGCGGAATGAAAGGATTAGGAATGGATTCCATTCCATCCATGGGACATATCAAAACAACGGCAGTGCCACGACATACGACAAGACCCAGATCCCGCGTGTCTTCGGTAAGCTTGTATGGATCATCAGGATCTGCAATGAAATTTGATTTTGTTTTTAACCTCCATGCAAGAGATTCACTGGTGAAGTTAAATGAGATGAGGGTGAATAAATTTTGAGCAAATGTGGATTAACTGTACATGATGCAGTTACTTAACAAACGAAAATCGATATTTTCAGCACCATTACCATATACCAAATATTTTCAATTTGTTTTTCTGTCAATTTTGGGTTTTCAAATTCTACTCCCCCCCCCTCACATTCACAACCCAAAATTTATTTCACTTCTGGTAAAATTAAATTAATTTTGAACGAATGTGAGATTAAAGTGAACGAATTTTGCGCAAATGTGAATTTTGAGAGAACGTAGATTACATGTATAGGATGCAGCTACTTACCAAACAAGAATTTCTGCATTATTACCATACAAATAGAGAACTAATTTTATTGACAACTAACACGACAAAGAAAGTCACTGTTCTGATATCTGTGTTATGTTTGTGTGACCCTCAAGAAAACCTTTTCAGGAAGGCAAAACGTTGGGGGTTAAAGGTGGAATTCATTTTTATTTTTAAAAAATTTAGTCTCTTGTCTGTATTTCGTTGTGTTTATCAGGGTAGAGATTTCATTTTATCAAATGTTTTTAGTTTTTTTTCTGTGAATTTTGGATTCCTCAAAACACACATTTTCCCAAAATTCACAGAAAAAAAACAACCTGAAAATATGTGATATGGTACTGAAAATAACAATTTCCATTAGGTAAGTAACTGCATCATACACAGTTAGTCTGCTTTTAATCTTAAAACAAAAATTGCATATAGTCAAAAATATCCTTAAAGAATGCCATAAATAACCAAACAGCTTATGAATTATTGATGCTACACACAGTGCACACGCTGTGGCAGCAGACAAGAAAGTTTTAGTGCTACATTGACATTAGAACTGTACAATTTTGATTACAAATGACAACATTAATTATGACGCCTAATGTTATTTTAGTCACCATTCGTAAACCCTAGTTTAAAAAAAAACATTGTCATTTCACTATCGTTTCCAAGTGTTGTTAAAAAAAGAATTTGCCAATGTTTTATACTGTACCTCTAAGATATTCTGTAGTTCCATCAAGTACCAAATTCAAAAGTGGGTCGTATCCTTTCAACATTCCGCTAGCTGCAAGTTAAAAACATGAATAAATAAATACTCGTATCAATGTAACTTTCATGTAGCAATATCAATAAAACAATTAATATTAAATAACAAAACACAATTAAAATGGAAAAATTAAGCACATTCTAAATATTAGAAACCATACAATAAACTCTTCATAATCACAAAAAAATATTGATACTCATAAAATATTGATAACACATGCAAACGCAACATGTGCAAATGAATTTTAATTTTGAATTGATAACTAGGCTGCATTCACTTTGGACGTTGTTAGCGCAAAAACCGACCAAAGACAGTCGATAACTCTTGAAACTTACATAGACCCTATAGTCCTATACACATTATCGACCGTCTTTGAACGAGTCTCACGCTAACAGCGTCCAAAGCGAACGTGGCCTTAATCTTCACATACATGCAGATTACTACTGCACTGTCTAAAAATCGATGTTATTTTAATGGTTCATCATCTTATAGATCTACTGTTTTATTTGCCATTTTGTTATAAATTCGCTAATTGAATCATGGTTTCGAGAATCATCATGAAACATGTAGAGACTGGTTTTTAACAAGAGCAATGACTGGCTGTATTTGTCGATCTTCAAACTTTTATTAATTCAGAAAATACTGAAATGATGATGATGATGATGAACAAACTTTTATGCGAGAACCACGAATACCACAGGATATTTTTTGTAATGACAATTACATTTGTGCGAGCATTATTACAAAAAATGTAATCATCACAAATTGTTGTCCTTGTATCATACAAACAGTGAAAATATAAAACACAATTGAATAATACCTTCTCGGCCACCAGAAAATTTCACTCGAATGGGTTTATCCAAGTATTTAGACAAGTCCAATATACTTTCCTTTTTCTTCTTCTCACCCTTTTGATCACCTTGCTATTGAAACCAAAAATAAATGTAAATATTGAGTTTAATGAAAACTATGTACATTAAGTAAACGTGTATATCTACTTTACGTAAACTTTAAATCTACATTATACAAACACATGCCATGATTAACTTTTTAGAATTTTAGTTTTTCTTTAAGCGTGTGCCTGATTACTTATCTAACATTTAATTTATTTCGTACTTATAAAGCACGTACGATCAAATACTGTTTGATTAAAATAACAATAAAGTTTCAATAAAATACAGAAATCAACAAACCTGTGCCATTTCGGAAGAGACCGCCGGGTTCAGATTCAGAATTTAATACGATCGTTTTCTGTGGTTAAAGCAAACGATAGTATTGTTTATATCGATTTTCTTTTGTTGGAAGACACGTTTTCTTGAAATAATAAACCAAAAACAAAAACAAAATACGAACTAATGATGATGATATTGAAACTATATGACATTTGACTAAAAATTATAAAAATAATAAAAAAAAATGATTACTATTAAATGTTTAGTAATAAATCATATCGAGACGCGATACGATAATATCGAATTATCTGCTTACAATTTTTATTTACAACAGGAGTGCAAAATGGCGCAGATTTCATCTTCCGCAACTTGTTGGGCAAGTATTAATATAAATTATGAAATAAATATAAGGTCTAGTTTTAATTTGAATCAACAATATACTTTACTTTATCCAAATAGTTATGGTATATGTTTTAACGTTGGCGATTGCTTATGATTTACCACTTATTGCATGAAGTGTTCTTCGCAGATCGATGTGTTAGCTCGAGCGAGTATAGTTACTTCATTCATTTTCAATGTGTTTGACAGTAAAGAATGCATTATTTTTTTCGATTTTAATATTCAAATTTGTTTTTTGTCTTTTTAGAATTTGTTGCGGCGTCTATCAGCACCAACACAGTGCAAAGTATTAACAGCTTTGGGCACCCCAAATCATGAAAAGAAAGATATACACACGACAGAAGTGCGGCAAAGAGTCAGTGTCGGGCGCTACAAGCCCACTAAAACTAGAAGTTTTCCTTTGACTTACGAAATGGCTCAAAAACCACACGAGATCTCGCACACTAAATCGTGGCTTTCCTGGAATACAAGTATGAATAAGTTTGTAGTTATCTGCACATAATTATATTCGATTGTAAACTACACATTGTTTTTGTTCATCAGGCAATTTGAACGGAGGATTCCGAGCCTCAGAAACAGCTGTGGAAGACATCTTCATACGGAAATTTATGACTGGTACTTTCCACGACATCATCGTTTCTGAAATCATCATCAAGCGAAAATATAACGTGGTGACGGTCGCAGCGATAATTCAGCAGTCCGTCCTACCTCGGAAAATCTACTTTCTGATTGGATATGCGGAACAACTTTTGAGTTACTATTTGAAAATGGTCGTCAGATTAGAATTTCAGTCAGTGCCCGATAGAAAGGATATGATTTTCAAACTTGTTTGAGTTTTTTTTTTTTTTGGGAGTTGTTTTGTAAAAAAATATGAATTTCAAGCAAGACGAGACAATTTCACAAATGTAGATTGTTGATGTATTAAATATTAATAAAACTCGGGATCAGAAAAGTACCATTTTTTCTTTAATATCTTACGAGAGATAGGAGAGTCGAATCGAGTCTACATAAGTTTATAATTCGTCGCATTGATTCTCCTGAAATTGAAGATCACAACAATTAAATCATCACTTTTCATTTTGATGTAGTTAAAACTAAGTGTACCGTATATACTCTTGTAAGAATCTATCGTGGATTTTTCGCCAAAAGTTTAGTATCCTAAATAATAAAACTAAAATGAGAATTCATTGGCTGTGTTTCTGGCATGTCACTGGCTAAAAACTTGCATCGTCATATGACAAGGCATCACATGACACTCAAATAATATCATTTGGAACCCCGCCCCAAGGCGACCTTGCAAAGAAAGTGAGTCATTTAAAGTGATTTTTATGTTGTTATAGGATACATGATTGCTACACATAATTGAATGTTGCAGAGCAACATGAGATAAAACGATGAATTTTGCAATGAGGAAACATCCCAGTCCTTTTTGACGGGCTACTTACTACACTGCTCACAAATATTAGAGAATATTTCAAAATAGTATGAAGATTTTTAAATATCCCCGAATTATTGTAAGCAGTGTAGTTTTTTCATATATCACACGTAAAAATGAGTTATACTTTCTTGCAGCCTTAGGTTACAGTAATGTACTTCATACAATGTAGCATGAGTAATGTAATATCACACAAGTACAGTTCTACAGTTGAGATTTTGAACTTTATCCAACATCTTGTGTAAACAATACCTATCTTTTTAAAATGATTTTTTGTTTGTTTATACATTATCTCTATTGGTTTAATCAATTGGGCTTCTGTTAATTAAATTTCAGCTCCTCAAAAAGTAGTCGATATCATAAACTAAATCTTGAAAAATTGTCCCAAAAAATGACTTTTACACGACTATGTACGGTAGGTGAAAATTATTCTACAAATCATTCGAACTTGCCTGTAAGCGTTGAGTTGAGCAACAGATACAAATGCTGGACTACTTTTATCACCGGTGATGTGAAACGGACCATTCATTGGTCGAGAAGGTTCAGGTTTTGTTGACGGTTCGACTAGCGATTCGGGTTTGGACTTGGATTTGGACTTGGATTTTTCAACTACTGTAGGCACTGACGGTTTTGGAGTTGGAATGTGATACTTTTCATATGCAGTGAAACAGCCATCTTTATTACCACCTAACTGCAAGCAGATAAAAATCAAAATCAAGGAAATCATTTTGTTAAATCAGTTAAAATGATTGCACATAACACTATGCAAGTATGCAGTTCAATGTTAATGATGGTTTCCTTATCTCTATAGAAAGTTACTGTTTTCTAAGGAAGCCTAACGATGTAAGTCTAAGTAGTGACCCATAGGCTGTGTAGGGTGGTGGTTTGCATGGAATTTTCGGGATGATTGTTATACTTTACTCGACTCATGGGGTTGTGAATGTGAAATAAGGAACAGCCTACATACAGAAAACAGTTACCACTGAATATTCAAATAAGTAAATTGCAACGATCAGTTGTAGATATTGTGCAAAACAAACAAAATTGTCTTCTTTGCAATAAACGACGATAATCAAGTATTTCATAACAGAATGAAACCATCCATCTAATAGGGTTTCGACATGTATTTTAGGATATTTACAAATAAAAAGTATTCAGTGAAGTAGCATTTTGAAGAAAAACTGAGTTCTGAAGTAGTGGAATGAGTAACTCATTCCCTTGGAACGTGGTAAAAGTATTGTTAGTATACTTTATCCAATAGTGTTAGTGTTACTTTGGGTGGTTCAACCTTTAAGTGATATCACGAATGCCAAAATGAAAAATCGCCATAGTAATTCTTAGCTTATGTGCAAAATAAAGAACAATGGTCTTATTTGAAATAACTATTCGGTTACTTATTTAATTGCAACCAATCAGTATACATTACATTAAAAAAAGTGAGTTCAAATAATGTTGTTGTATCTCCTATATAGGTTTCCAGCTCCGAGAGTGCATGGAAACCATGCAAAGTTTCATGAAATCATGCAAAGTTTTGAAATTAAACAATTTGAACCAAATTCGCTTTATTTTGCAGAATTTGACATGCAAACGTGCTTATCTCACTGAGATCTGCATGATTTCATGTTGTATAAGGTTCATATTGGATGCGTGAGTTGAAACAATCAAAAGCTTTCCCGTCATTGTTGACAGCAATGCAGCTAACTTTAGTAATTAACTTCAATAATTGTTTTACATAATAAATTTCAATGCGACAAATTTATACAAATTAGTTTAGTCAATTTTGCCCGAAGCGTTAATTGAATAGGCTTTTCGTATACGGGCATGTAATGCAATGAAGCGTGCTCGCGGGCGGAGCTTTCTTTGTTTTGTGGTCGCGCAGCAAAAACTGTTAGAAAAACTATTATTTTCACTACTATGTTGTATAATATTTCTTCTATAATATGGTTTATACAATTTAGCTCAACATATGTTTCTATATGGTACATATTACTCGTACTTGAGTAGCTTAAAAAGTAACTACTTGACTCACTTACTTGCCTTGTAATTGTAATATATCGAGCAGGTATATTGAAATGACAACAATGAACTGCGTGATAGATGATAGCCCATTATATACAGTATAGTACCAAAATGAACCCCATGAGCCACTAGGCTCATCATACAACGTGAATGTAAACAAAGATAAGTATATATAAAAAAAAGTATCTCAAATCTTGTTTGTAATACTTTGTTTTGGAAATATTTATTCAGATCGACAGAAAGGGAGACAGACGCTTGCCTTTTATAAGTTAGAGTTTAATACGACAACTATTTGTATGCTAGCCAAATAATAATGATGACGGAACTGAAAATTTAACCCGTCAATAATGACGGAACGGATTTCAGAAACATTCTTTTGCGTTCTGGTTGGGGATCTTCCTATATACTTATTATTGTTTACATTCACGTTGATATAGTGAGCACGTGATTACTGGGGTTCACCACAGCAACAGAATTGGGACGTGAATTATACAGGGTGCTTCATCTCAAGCGTGACTGGGTAATACGTTGCCTAGTATTGTAGATATTGGTACGTCGATTATAATATGGAATATAATAAGAACATTAGGGGTTTTGAGTCAGGTTGGTATGGAAAAGTACACAAGCATAGTGTACGGATAAACAAAACGCGTTCCAGATCCAGACCTGGTTTCTGGGTAATTTTATACGAGGGTAGTACCCAAAGTTCCTGGACTTGGACCAACACGCACGAACTGGTTGTAGTAGGCTCTTCCGCCGATAGGTATGGCTAGTAGTATCTTTTGTGAATAAGTGTGTTAAAGTTGTGTAGCTGAGAGGAATCGTTAAGTTATGATCGTTTTCGTGAAGTTGTGTTAGTGATTTTGCAATTTCCTATGAAACAACAACATTGGTTTCTCCACCATGACAACGCGTCCCCGCACACATCACTCGTTGTTAGACAATTTCTGACTTTGTGATTCATCAACCCCCTATTTGCCTGACCTTGCTCCCCACAGCGACTTTTTCTTGGTCTCCAAGATGAAATTACCACTGAAAGGGCATCATTTTGACACGAGTGAAGAGATCCAGGCAAAATCGCAAGAAATGATCGATACACTCACACTTGACGACTTCCAGAGATGCATGAAAGCATAGGAAAACTGCTGAATTGCTGTATACATACTCAAGGGGATTACTTCGAAAGAGATGGTGAAATTTAGGAGCTACGAAAATGCACGTGTTTTTTATGGTCAAAGTCATGGGACTTTTAGGTAGCACCTCGTATTAAATTGCAAGTTTTTCAAACGACGTGCAATCCTATGAGTTCGATATGCTCTGTGGCAACTGGTAAACTACTGAAGTCATATCGGAAAATTGTAATCGCATGCTCAAGAGTAATAAAGTGTTTTGCGTTAGAGTTTTCCAAATGGAGTCCCAAGGAATCCTAAGGTTCCGCCAGGTGAAATTTAGGGTTCCGTGAAAAAATAAAAATTTTAAAAACATTGTACACGTTAAAAGTTGAAAATATTGTATGTACGTTTGTATCTGATGGACGAGATATCATTAGAGAGAATAACTATGTTAAACGTTTTTGGTTTTAATCTAACAGGTAGTATTTATTTATGTTATTATAAATAATTGAAATTTGAAGGGGTTTCGTTATGTTGTACAAAATATAAAAGAAGTCCCGCGACTAAATCTAATTAGGATACACTGTAAATGATCAAAAGATTTGTAAGTTACCCGTTTCCCTGGACTCAACGGCTTGAACATGGGCAGTTCGAATGGTGGTGGAACTTTTTCTGGTGGTGGTGGTACTGGCTGAGAAACGTCTGTGTACCAGGGATTGATTTCAAAATACTCTTTGAGTCCTCCGACCATAAACGGTGTCATGTCGATATTTTTCATGGTATCGATCTGCAAACCAATGTTCAAAAATAAAATTCCATGTTCGCGCAACATGTTAAAAAAAATTTGTGTTAATAAGTGTGTCCATTTCAAAACCAAATTGTTTAAACACATCTTGTTTGACAAAAATTGATTTTCATTTAAGTGTCACTTCTCATTGTGACACGTTATGTACTGATTCACCTTTATAAATGGCTTAATTTAAATAAATCAATCTCCATTAATCGATCCCGTCAACAAACGAATTTAAATCGTTTAATTTTATAAATGTGAATGTTAGGATAAATTGGATCGTGTTAAACCATAGTAAACTAACTCACTTTTTACAGTTTTGAATTAACATATGAATTGAGTTCACCGAGTCCATGATCTAGGCACAGACTTAGAATTATATCGCTAGACCTACACGACAATACTATGAACCAATCACAATAGCATTATGGACATAAAATCGTTTCCTCAAATTAAATTTTTTTTTTTGACTTAGTTCGGTATGGTTTAAGACGATCCAATTGAAAATAAGAACAAGCACCTTGAAATCGTGTAATGCTGACTCGTATTCTGCTGGCATTGCGTCAGGATAAATGTTGATGGTTACGTTTGCGTATCTACATAAATGCAAGAACAAACCTATAAGAGTTAGCATTACTTATCAAGTTAAAATACAGGGTGGTTGGAAAATAAGTCCTTATTGAAAAGATAATAACTTTATTAACGTTAGTGCTAATAACGTTACTAATTGAATCACCAGTTTAAAGAAGAGAATGACTCCAAAAAGTTGATTTTTGGAAAAACGAGAAAACGTTTTTATCTTTTTTATTGTAACTTATGCATTGATGCCCATTTTTCTTGGCTGTATCTCCTCAATGAGTAAAAAATTTACATTCTTCTTAGAACTGACATCTGAATATAATGTGTAACAAAATCACATTTTTCGAACTGTGGTCTTTATTCAACTGGCGATTCAATTGAAGAGCTTATTTCCAAAACGTCTTTAAGCCCATAAAATACAATTTTTTTAGGAAACTGTTTTATTTGACCATTAAACTGTTTTATTTTATTTATTTGACCATACTTTGCTTATAAACGTGGTTTTTGAAAGTGTTTTTCAGTAGTAAATAATAGGTTTTCAGTCTTGAAAATAACGTATTTGGAATCAGCAATTCACAAATAGTTTTCAGAGCCTTTTGATTAAAAAATAATAAAAAATAGAGTTAAGACGTTTTGAAAATAAGCTTTTGGTTGATTGTAGTGAAACAACTTTCACTGTGGACCTTAGAATAATATAATTTGTCTCGGATATTAAAAATCCACATAAGCATCAGTGTTGTCCGCCAGTGCCTGTAATCGTCTGGAATAGCCTCGAATGACCAACAGAAACATTAGTGGGTCATTTGGTCATTCATGGATTACGATTTTCCAACCAATGTCCCAGAAATGTAATGTCGAGCCACTCACGAACAGTGAGTGCAAAACAAGAAGGGATACCATCTTGCATGAAGATAAAATTGCTGACGTTGTCCCAACTGAATAATAGGCTATAACATCATCTTCCATCATGGTTGGCTATTCCCAAACGATTACAGAAACTGGTGGACTGATGCCTATGTGAACACTGGATACAATTTTTACCATTCTACAGTTCACAGGAAAACTTGTCTCACTACAAGCGACCAATAATTAGTAAAGTTATTAGAACTTTTCAATAACGAATCAGTTTCCAACCACCCTATAACTGATGCCAAAGATTTTCTCACTGATATCCACTTCCCCTTTTTGTATTTCGAAAACTTAATGGCGGTGGTTGAGGTAGAACTCTCTTTGGTTGGACCTCGGGACTCATTGCTGCGATCTGTCCGGAAAAGGTTCCGATGTGTGATCCCAAGCCATAACACCTGCATACAATAAAAATAAAAGCACAAAAATAAAAACAGCACATTTTTAGTGCAGATGTACAACTGCTAATTACTGCGCATAACAACAATAATAATAATAGAAAACCGTCGCTTTCTTTTTACTTACATTTTGGTGGGATAGCTCACATGTTGGTAGAGTGTTGTAGTGACATTTTTTGACTTTCCTGCACGTCGATCCTTCCTGAATTGCTTCATCGAATCCGTGCACCCCTCACCTATGAACCCACGTTCAAAACGTGAGAAGTACCCAGCATCGGTACCGTTTCTTGATTTCCAACCAGGTACGAGGAACTGCATCCCTTTGTGTGCCGGTTCATTGAAAGGACCTAAAAGGTGATAGACGAAGTCTGCTTTAAAGTCAACATCTCGTCATGAACGATAATGTAGACAAACTCTGTAACATGATAAAATACAGAGTATCGTAAACCACATTGTGACCAGATAAAGCGGTACATGACAGCAGTGGCGTCACTTACTAGCGTCGATGTCACCCAGTGCAATTTTATTCCCACTCCGTGATATGACCCCTTAATCAGCGACTATAAAGACGTCAACGTGTTATGTCTGCATGGGGCAATGTGCATAAGATGGTTCAAAAAGTAACTGCAATTTGCAGCATCGAATTTTAGTATATTGATTTGGTACATTTAAGCTGAACTTGCAAAAAACATTTGTGTGGTTATAACTAACTACAAAAATATTTCTATGAATGAGAAATAACCAATTCTTCTGCTGAAACACTGCAAACATTTTTATAGTCATTTTGGTGTTACCCCCTTTTTGATGGTGTCACCGCGTTTGGTTCGCACCTTCCTTGTAACGACACTGCATGACAGTTGTAAAATTAAATTTGAGATACTATAATATAAAATCAATTGTTAATACCCAAACAATATAATTTCAAAAGTACTTAATAATGGCAAATGAACAAAAAAGTGTTCCTAATTTCGTCCCCATGAAAATTCTGGAAAAAAAATGAGGTACCGTAATTAAAGTTTTTTTGTTAAACTTTATTCTTATTATTTGTAATAAGTCACTGCAGAGGTGAACATAATTAGTCGAATGTAGTGAATTAATACTACATTTTATACTTAAAGAAAATTTCAAACACGAGTTTACTTGAAACAAAAAGTAAAGAAAGATAACTATTGAGCCTTTCTAAGTACACAAATAAATATCACTCGTTTTTGAAAGTGTTTTTATGAATCCACGTAAAATATTTTCTGCAGCCAACCCATTGTTCATCATAAGCTCCTAATTTCGTCTCCTGAACGAATAGGAAGGGGGACGATATTAGAAATAAATTTTCAAACTAACATTGCGGCTCCTACCTCCTCAACAAGTGAACCCGATTACGCACAACTCACATACCCTTTAATTGACACCGTACCTAAGCCAATAAGATGCAAATACTACAAAAATATCGTTTGTACTGGACGTAAAGAACTACTGTTAATGACTTTGCAAAGAACTCATTTACTAAAAAACAAAACCAAACGAAAAATGTGCATACAAATCTGAACAGAAAATTCCTGTACCACCAAACTTTTACAACCAACTCTGTTTGACTTCCTTTAGCCATACCGGTCCTAGCTGAAGGACCGAGAAACTAAATTAGGCACAGGAACAAAATATGGGCCCTCTACCTTATATACACGTATAAAATGTGTATTCTTAAAGATAAATTTATAGCAGGGTAACATAACATGCTGCATATTTACGGCTACGACAAATTTCATTATTGTGAGGTCACATCTAAAATGTCTTACTATTACTAGTGATATAGTCGTAACATTTGCTTCTAAATATGAATACAACGTATGATTCATCACAAATAGAAAAGTTCACATACATTAATCTTCTCACTGATTAAGATAGTTTGGAATTAAGGTAATAAACTGATCCAGTTAGACAAGCTACAAATGTTCCAAATTTAACTGCAGTATGGCGTTTAAATGTACAGTGTGATATATTCTTAACACCACATCTACGGGGTACCAATTAAAATTTAAACACGGAAAAACTTTATTTCCATTAGCTTTACGCCCTTGTGCACATTTGTTCACATTTGTTCCGAATCACTCCTTCGGGGCCACGAAGATATTCCAAAACCCATTCCGCAAAGGTTCTTCATGGCGCCATCGGAAGATACCCCGCACACCCAAACCCATTTTGGTAACCACAAACTCTAATGGAAAGTTCTATCAATCAACACAACATGAATATTTTTTTGTGACCTAAGAACAAATACAGTATTTCATACCCAATTGTAACTTTATGTATCTTCTTTGCGTATTACCATTATGACATATACTCCTATAGGTCATCTTTTAGATATCTCGTGAATTACCGTACTTTGGTATCTCTTATGGATGTCATTCTTTTACTATCAAAAAAACCGGATGTCGTTCTGAACTTACTTAACAGTTGCGATACTTGCGGTACGCCAATGTGATAACCGATGTCTTTAAACAGTCCTAGTTTTTCTAAGTCCGATTTGCCGGCCATGACTGCGATCAATTTGAGGGGCTGTTGAAAAAACACAAAGAAAATTAATCGGTGAATGGAATTTTGCTTCACGATTACTTCGCTGCCATTGTTAGTTAGGAAGAAGGATAGTTGTTATAGCAACCAAGTTAATTGTAAAAACTGGCTCATCAATTAAACGAAACAAGAAACAATATGTGGAGTATATGTTACCTGCAATGTATAAAATCCAGGCATTCTACAGAATGCAATGCCTGGTTTAGGCAATGTATAAAATTAAGCATTGTTAATAGTTACGTTTAAACAAGAGTTTTGGTTAGATTTAAATCTAGGACTAAATTTGGACAATAATGTTGTAAACTCACCAAAACTAACATTAGATACGTACCTTAACAAGAGAGGCCAGGTATTTTATAGAATGCCTGGATTATATACATGTATACAGTACATGTAACATATACAGTACATGTTACCGATTTATTATTGATTTTATTTTTGTTTACTTGTTTTGTTTGTTTTTTGTAAATTAAACAAAAACAAAAACTAACAATAATTTTGATATTTTTTGTTAACTTTTTAATTTTTGTAAAACCTTTATCCACGAAGGCGATGTTTGTAATAATTTAGCAGATCAGCTAGTTTCCTCAATTTCAAGCAGAACAGATGTTTGCGTGTTGTGTTCAATGTTCTTTATAGGTATAAAAACAAATATGTACATTTCTCTACAAAGACAACACAATCGATAGGCATTTTTTCTTTATTCATGGCTTCATAAAACTTTTATAAAAAAATCCAAACATCTTATCCTCAAAAAATTACTTATTTTTTTCTGTTCAATCTGTTTCTATAAAAAGCGACATGAAAAAAAAATAATACACACACACAAAAAAAAAACGACACGGGACTCTTTTTCATCTTTTTTTTTTCCATGTTACCTTCACTTAGTGTGTTTTCTTCTTGGAGTGAAATGAAAATTTCACTATTTCAACGTCAACCGGTCGACATACGACCACGTTCGTTGTGCACCCTGTCTCTTTAAATATCTTTAAATTTTAAATACTAACGCAACTTTGACTGACGACCGAATTTTGCCATCAGATTTCAAATTAATACGCCTCGTTATTAATCCACGATTACGCTGGATGCAAAAGACGCAATCGATGATTAGCGAATACGGTACCGAAAGAAAGAAAGAAAGACAAAAACACAACCCAGGTCGTTTTAATTAGTTGAAATTTAATTAATTGAACAAAAGGAAATTCGAGGAGCGAATTGAGGCATGCGATTCCCAACTTTTGTGTTGGCAATTCGTCTAATGACATTGATTAGGTTGCACCGGCTCATCGTGAGGCTTTATCGCAAGAACGAATTCCCCAAAGTCAGCAGCCATTGGGTTCGTCACAACATTAGCTCAATTACCGAGCCAAGTTGTCATAGTAGAAAGAGCCCTCAACGCAATACGCCGAATTTAGTGATTGGAACAAGTCAAAACCCAAACTGCAATTGGATCGACCGTCGCATCCAACTCTACCGCTATCACGATATCGAATGTCTCTCGTATTACTCCCAATTTTATCGTGTTTCCACGTGTTGTCGCGAAACGTCATAAACTACGGCGGCGCAAAACTTTATTGAAATCAATTTTCGTTCCCTAAACAATACGAGCTTTTGATACGTACTTTATTTTGTCGCCTATCTTTGAAATCTATTACGATGATTCCATGTGCGCTGCTACGTCATTCCGATCACTGAAAGGTCCTGTGCACGCGTCCCAGTGCTCTTGTGCTTTTTTTCGTAGGAAGATTCTACATAAAGAGAAAACTGATAAGAGACCTCCATACAAAATACATAAACAGTAGAACTCGCTTAAGATGTTTTTCACTTAAAAACTTGATATTTTAGGGTCTCTTGAGAACATCTTAAGCAAATTTCGCTGTTAATTACGTGTACACGTATGTATATTACAGTAGAGGCACCCGAACGGCTCGAGAATTAGGGTAGTTCGGATTACCGAATAGTTCGAATTCTCGGATAGTAATTTTATACGTACATCATTAATAGTACGTATAAAATATAGTAAAATATTTTTATTGAGTAATATGATTTGCAAGCATTGCGAATTAACGAATGAATAGTTTGAAAATAGAATAACAATATAGTATGAACCCAACAATAAACACAAAATAATAACCGAGTAAGCTACATACAAATTTAATAAATAGATTCGTAAAATACGAACATTTTCATTCGCACGTTTTCACTTTTGACGTTAAATGTCTAAACAATCAGCAACTACAGCATATTTTGTATACAACATCTCAAGTTTGGATTCTCAAGTAGTTCGGATTGTTGGGGTTCGGATTAGTGGAGTTCTACTGTATACCGAATGACCCAAAAATTGCTCACCATTTGAGAAAATATAACGTTGTATAAAATTGACATTACTTTTCGTGACATTGACATTGGCTTCTCTCTTACGACACCGTAGAGAAAAGCCCAAATTATTGAGGATTGTCGTAGAGTGGGCATAAAAGATGTCTCACTGAGTCTGGTTGAGAGTTATATTTCAGACAGAAAAATCACTATGTCGAACCCAGATGAGATGATTTGCGAATCCCAAAGAGGGGTCATCCAGGGTTAAAAATTATCGACCTCTTGGTTTAATCTTGTTTCTAGTTTTCTGCTTGAAATCAAATTTCATGGCAAATTAAGGGGTTATGTAGACGACATTATTTTGTCGTACATTTGTTGCAACTCTGAAGTGGATGACACTCATGAGGCCCAGGAGAGAAATATTGAGATCATAAAAAAATAGTACAGAAAAAGAGGCATGTGCCTAAACCCTCAAAAAACTGATAAAATCGATCTAGGTATCAAGACTAATGACACCAGTAATATTAAAATATGGAATAAAGTTGTGTGAGGTATTCCTTAAAGGCATTGATCTGCAAGTTTCGAGAAAGAGGTCAAATTGGCTATGGGACGATAATTACTTATCATGTTTTGTTCACTTGCTTTAAAGATATGGGTAATTGTTGAGATCTTCCATTAATCAGGATATTTGGAAGTTTGTGTGATGCTATTAAGAAAATGCGTAAAGATCTCGATGCATTGTAATGGTAGATTTTTAATGGTTTTAAGTGTTATAAGATCACGGGATGGGGCAGTGGTACTAAACCTAACCTAACCTGCGAGTTGCTACAGCATAACACAGCGAGTTGCTACAGCTTTTTAAGGCTTTCCAGCATAACGTTAAGTACAGTTAACTTACGAACTGTCGATTCGGTTCACCGAAGTAGCAGGATTATTCAGTAGTAATAGTGCAAAAATATAGTTGATTGACTTTTAAATTAACTGACATTTGAAAATGTCATAACATGACCGGACATAATGACTGTCCAAGTTTCACATGCACATCACAAATGTTCGACGTGGGTGTTGCTGGTGACACAGCAGATGTTAATGTGAAATGATCTGTCGAGATCAACACTAAAGATTTGTGGCGAAAGTGGAGTAACAAAGAAGTAAGCAGTCACGAAATAAAATAAAGAAAAAGGTCTCAAGTTTTTGTTTGTGTAATGTATGTGTAAATCTTACGACCTATTTTGTGAGGATTTTGCACGGAAAGTTGTGCTTGTGCCCCCTTAGGCTCTCATTGCTACCACAACTGGACGACCTGAAACAATACCATCTTCCGAGGATTTCATGAAACGCGTATCGAAAGACACTGACATCTGCCTTGTCACCAGGAACACCTGCAATTAACATTTGTTCAGTTGTGTGCACATTTGTGATGTGCATGTGAAACTTGGACAATTATTATGTCGGTTACTGTTATATCATTTGTAAATGTTAGTTAAGATGAAAAAAAATAGGCCTACATTAAAAATGCTTTTCAACTGCATACTCTTTATATAGCCTACATACAGATATAAGGCCTACGGTTTATTGTATGCTGTACAGTATATACATACATAATGCAAAAAGTCTTTTTATTTTATTTTTGCACGTTTCGATTTATGAATATTTTGATTTATACGAGTTTCGATTTATGCAAACTAAAATTTATGCGATCGATGAGTAATTAAATATTTGATTTATGCGAGTTTTGAGTAATTTCATTTTTGATTACTGCAATTTTCGGTTTATTTATTTATATGTGTTTTTTTCACATTGAACCTATGCGGTTATTGATTTAATGACGTGGTTTTATAATAAGTGGTTTTATTATGTGGTTTTCGTTTTACGCGTTTTTTTTGGTACATTGGACTATACATACAGTATATTCTCATAAACCACTATAGATGGCAGTATATGTTCAATTCAATTCTCGCTCGCTCACAGACTCACAACTCATTTATTTATTTATTTTATTTATTTATTTATTCATTTATTAAGTGCATCCGATAAAAATAACAATGACAAAAAACAAACAATTAATAAGCACAAACTTACTCACAAACTTACAACTCACTCCCAAGTGAAGCTAATATAAATCGTATAATAAATTAACTTTATTTTTGCACCATCACTTTTGACTATAATGCATGTGAAAAACGTACCACTGCTTTATACAAGCAACTCAAAAGACAGTTTATCTACTGTCTCTGATGCAACTCCTCACATCCAAGTTGCAGTAATCGTTTTGACCAATAGAAGGGTAGTGATCGACCAATCCACTATGTGTGATACGAACTGTCTGAGACACATGTTCTTCGATTGCTGTGAAATTGATTTCTGAAGATCCAAGGTAAAGGGGTCTTTAGTTGGCAAATAATCTTAGCTGGTAGCGCAATAACAACAACGACGAGAAGATTTTTAACCTTTTTGCAATGAAACTGGATCAAAATTACCCAATAAAACGTAAACGCAAAAAAAAAAAAGGACCGCTATAAATGTTTTTCTTAGCTATTTATTTTTTCATTCGTTGTTTTCCGGTTCGCGAACGGTTCTTTTATGTCAAATCCTACGAGAGATGATTAAAATGGTTTTATCTCCAACTAAAGAAATAAAAAAAACAAGTACGGTTGCAAATTCTTTTGGGTTAGTAATTCCATTACATTTATTATTTTAAGTATAATCGCATATAAATTTTTACTCCCTCGTGCGATGAATTTACAACACGACAATCAAATATCGATTTGAAATGGGGATCAAATTCAATGTCACATTTCTGTCGATAGAAGAGTGGGTTTAATCGTATATGGAATAATGGAGAATACAATCACAACTAAATTGTCACATCTTGACCGGTATGAGTCCATTGATCAGCGTCGGCTCACATAACTATGTCAATACCGAACAAAAAATCAATGCACGTATATATTTCGTAATAACTCTGAAATCTGTAATTACTGAAACAAACAAGTGGAAATATATTTTTGGCTAAAATATAATTAAGTGATTATTTGGATGAATTGGTTTTATACTCTTAACAATAAATGAATGCTCACGTAATGACGTTGTTGTACAGTTATAAGTAAGTACTATATGTATCGAGAAAAATCATACATTTTTGTGTACAATGATTACGGTGGCTTGAAATGGATTAAAATGTAGGTATATCGTTAGCAAACACTTTTCTAGAAAAAATAGACCCTTCGTGTGACAATCTCAAAGTTGACTGGACATTGATCCGTCTAAATCTGATACAACAAAATGTTCCAGGACTCCAGCCTATGTTCAAAATTCCAGCTCCGTAGGTCATCGAAAACCTACCATAAAAAGAGCTCAAAGATGTTGAACCATTTCGACCTCAGAGAAAGTTAAATAAAAGAGGTTAAAAACCGCGTTATATATAAATCGCATTACAACTGAACCACGTTATGAATATGAATTATGTAATTACGAAAATAATACAGTCGAGGATGTAAGTGACGTGTATAATTTAAACTGTTTTAAATGTATACTTTTCAAGACCGCTTCTACAAAAAGGACGTCATCTTTAAAAACCGCAACAATTTTATTGGAAACAGGATTTTGAAATTCTTGCCATGAAACGCAATTCCAAATGATAGTTAAGAATTGTTAGTAAATAAATAAATAAATGAATAAATAAATATAAAAATAAATAAATAAATAAATAAATAAATAAATAAATCAAATCAAATTGAAATAATTAATAGCACAACTACTGTACACTTTCATATTATAGAAATGAAAAGACTTATGTATAACATATATATGTATATTAAAATAATACGTATACATAACTTATGCACATACATTCGTTACTTCAGATGTAACTCGTTTTTAGCATTATTAGTAAATAAATAAATAAATAAATCCAATTGAAATAATTAATAGCACAACTACTGTACACTTTCATAATACAGAAATGAAAAGTCATATGTACATATAATATATATATGTATATAAAAATAATACATAACTTATGTATGTACATTCGTTACTTCAGTTGTAACTCGTTTTCAGCATTGCAACCATTACGAGCAAAGCCTTTTGAAAAATGAAAACTTTTAGCCAGCAATTTTAATCCGTTTTCTTACGCTTTTGTGGTTCCGTACTTTACGACGTTACGTTAAACGTAGAAAAAAAAAGAGCAACGATAAAATAAACAACAAAAAAATAGCATAAGCAACCGAAAATGTCGTCTTCCTAAAACATTCAAAACGTGTAACAAGCGACGATAGGATTCTGTCCGCAATGTTTACTGATTAAGTTAAAGCGAAATCAATACGTGTTAATGATTAAGTCTTGGCTTGGGTTTCCTTTTCGAAAAACGATTGTCACGCGACTTTTCTTCCTGGAACTAAAATCCAGAAGTTGGTAATAAATTCAAAGAAGGGCGGAATAATTCGCCATCGTTTCGTTTTCTCCTCGTCGTGTTCATTAAAAATATATCTATTAGCAGACGGAGAGGTGAAAGGAGAAGAAGAAGAAGAAGAAGGAAAAGAGGAAAAAAAGGACTTTTTTATATCGTATATACAGAGGAGACAAAAAAAAAGAGACAAGTAGGACCTCCCTTGGCGCCTAGTTTCTGACGATGGTTAACAGTAACCGGACTATAAACTTTTACCATAAACAGCTTAACACTTCCGGTTTCATATAAAAAAAAAACTCTACACGCTACAATGAGTATAAAAAAATGAAGAGAAAAATCTCTAGTAAAAAAATCTTAAGCAACGCAAGACGACATGCCATGTGACAAATGTCATGTTCAATTTCTGGATTTTCACATTGGAGTGTTGTCTTTCAATGCCTTAGGCATTTTACACACAAAATAAACAAAGACTTATAGAGTTATCACAATTAGAATAGACAGTTTGTTACACTTTCTTAATAGAGTATACTTGTATAATTGATAACAACATAATGTTACGGTTAGATGAAAATTAACAAAAATAATGAAAATATGTCCAAAAAGTATTGCTACAGCTACGGTTCATTTAGTATCAAAGCGGTAAAGATACTTTTCAGACATAAACTTTTTAGAAATAAACAAAAATCTTATTAATACAAGGTGTCAGAAAATTATCTTTTCAGTTTTGATTAATTTGACGTTCAATAATTTTTCGTACACACTGTAGATAACGCACTACTCTTGTTGTTGAACCTCACGTTGCAACATAACAAACAATGTGTAACAACAATAATACTTTTCCCTATTTACAACCAACTCCAGCTCATTTTGTTCATAAACGTCCTTTCTTCCCCATTCCTGGGGTCCACCCACCCGCCCAGGTTTCCTTTAAATCATGGCGCAGCACTTAGGGTGCTCTCAACGTTTCATAAATTATTTCCTTCCGTCCAGCCTGTTAAGGAGAACAAGACAGATACCACTTTATCACCTCTTTTTACCCCAAGGAAATAAAGATGAAAATCTCGGAGCATAAGACAAAGTGCCACGACAACCGGAAAGATCTCCTCGTCATCAGTCGACGGTAGATCGTGTGCAATTTCAACTCGGCACCGAGGCAGAAAATGCATATATACATATATAATATACATATACTATACAGTTTATGTACTTGTA
>JAQIWH010000121.1:0-72594 GCA_034695005.1 Cryptops parisi
ATTAAAATAATTATTGAATTTTAATAAAACTTTTTTTTTCTTCAAATCTCATCTATTTAAATGTATATTATAAATTTTATAAAATTTTATTGAAGATTTCTTATGTTGGCAAATGATGGGTTAAAACGAATAAACTATATGACAACCTAATCCCATAACGTCGCTATCTATAATAGCAGTACCACATAAGAATAAAATACGTCATTCAATACTTCAACATTTTTACATTCTTTTAAATAACTTATACTGACAAACCAACATTCGACGACTTTTATTTATTCCTATGTGGTGCAGTACATGTATTAGCAAAAAAAAACAAAACAAATGTAAAGTCGAAACAACATTAAACGAGCTATGACTGTACTGTCTTACATAATGTAATCCCCCCCCCCCCTCTGAATCCTGGAGAGCGGTAGCGTATAAATATACATAGAGGTACACGTACTACCATTACTCTAAAATTTATTACTATGGAGCAAATAGATTGTTATTTTTCTCTTACTCAACTGTGTCAACTCAGTACAATATTGTTAAGCTCTGCAATCAACAGAAATATTTGCTTCAACAGTTAATGTAATTTTATTTCTCGCCATAGGCTACTTGGATCCAAAGACACTAAAAGTCCACTACATTCGACACTTGGATCACCATAACATGGAAACCATGAAGAAAAGAGACAAGGAAAACCTGAAGCTTTTACCTGAAGACGTTAATGCATGTTCCAAGCACTTGCTGTCACCGAATACAAAAGATGACCTAAGACCAATCATCAGACCGCGCGGCAGGTCTTACGATGGCAGCAACGAGCATTCGTTCCTGGCAACAAAATTCTCCCTGAAGCAGAAAGATATACAAGACAGGGATGTCGGTTGCACCGAACCCTTGTTGAAAAACAACCTCAAAGATTGTTACCGTAGAGCATCGGCGGACGACAAGCCAATTCTTCCAAAGTGCTTGAGGCGAGCCTTTTCAATTCAACACGAGCGAGTGGACGGTAAACTAAAACCACCCACCATTATCAAATCGGACTATTCGCCCGAGCTGGCAGGCAACCACGATGCACGGTCGGTGCATCGGAGATCGTTGAGAACAGAAACTCCAAGAGCAGCATCGGTTCATTTCGGCGATTCTCGCTTTTTGCAGCCGACCAGTGGTGGTAGCGGACAAAATTTTTTTCAACAACGTGCTTCCTTTCAGTCCGAGTCGAGGGCTTTGATCAGATGCAACGACAGTCCTCGCAAAATTTGCAAACGAGACGAAGGAATCGTGTGTTCTAATAACGATTTGCGTCTCATTCTTTGTGAAGCGCGTCAAGTCCGTCGGCACAGTGCCGACGCTCGACACGAGGTGGCCAAAAACACACGTTCCCTCTCCTTTGACGACACAGCGATACGCTTCCGAAAGGCCAACGCCACAGATGGCTCCCTGTTCTTCACAAAACAGTCCAATCCAGCATCACTCATGGTTGATGAAGTCGACAGGGTGCAGAAAAACATCATTCAGATCCATGTTACTTCCGATTCTCCAACAGATGAAACCGAGCCTTCGACGTCAACTGGAACAGGAATGAGGCGAAACAGTAGCACCAAGTCCAAAGCCGTCGTGATCCTAGCGGAAGATTTGATCGAAGAGGAATCCAACCAAGTGACATGGGATGAAAAAAGCATGGTGGACGCTACAATACTGGGAACAGCCATTGAAAGTTATTTGACGTCAAGTAGCAGCCAGTCTACCGAACACCTTGCAACAAGTTCCACTTTAGCAGTACCCGAACCATCCATCTGTTCGACGTTCAAGGGCCTATTTGTGAAATGAACCTAAAAACCCAAATACATTTGTTGTAAAAAAACCCTCGTTAGAACGTGTACAATTTTTGTATTTTCCTTATTAAATACCTCGTCAAGCGTTCTTGATTTTAACAGTTAATCCATTCACTTTTGTCATTAACGTCACTAACCGAAGAAAAAGTGTAATCACAAAACGCTTTAACCATCAATCTGTCTTGGAAAAAAAAACAACATGCCAGGTGTTACTCAATAAACCAATATTTAACAGCAGGCTTGTATACAGTATATTTGGCATGGGATAATGCAATACAAAAATCTTGAAAAATTTACGCTCAACATTGTTTGCATAGTAGCTAAATAAAATAAATATTGCATGAAATGTTTTCCAGCACAGTAATCTACAAATTGTTAAGTACAAATAAATAAAACCTGCAGTGCTTGTCATCAATATAATATAAACAACTGTCAATGTACGGAAAAAGAATCCAATGTTTAGCAACATCAATGTTTTCAAAGGCTACTCTACAATGTGCAACAACACCACACCCATATTATTTAACAGAAATTGTGTTTTATTCGATGAATCACTCAAAAAATGTATATACCATGAGAAATGAATGATTACATATTGTATACAAAAAAAGGAAAAATATTTTTACTGCGAGTGTCATACTGTCAACACCAGCAAAAGTTACTATGGAAATCGAAGATTATGACGGGCTCCAAGATGCACTGGCCATTTTCAGTTTTTAAGATCCTGCTACATGATACACTTTCACGCACACATACAAACAGAAGTTTTAAATCAATGCATTGGTCGCTATAAACTACAACTTACGCAGGTGCAAACAAACCTTACAGCGTACAAATAGTTGTGGGACATAAAAAAAAAGGGTAACCCCATTATTTGTTTGCACTCTGCATACCACTCTCAAGTTTTCCACCATGTACGTATTATTTTTGTTTCTATATTATGAAGCTCGTCAACACTGCATTAACGAGTGACAAAAATAAAAAAAGCACAAGGAACATTAGTGGGATGGCCTGTATTTACACATCAAAACGAAAAAACAAAAATAAAACAGTTCAGTTCAAACAACGAAGGCTCCTTATTTTGATCATGTTTCGTTTGCAGTAAAAAAATGATAAAAAATGAACGTTATATAACACAAAAAAAACAATAAAAAAAACATTTCACTTGGCCATACTTTGCACGTCCACAATATAAGTGTGACAAGAAATTAAAAAAAAAAAAAGACTATAATATTATTATTATTATTATTATTATTATAAACATGTGCATTATCTCGTACAATGAATTTGTGAGATACAGCAAGTAGTAGTAGTAGTAGTAGGTAAAGAAAAAATAATTTCACAAAGAATGAAACACTACTCTCGCAAGTCTCCGTAATTTCTACCCCGCTCAATTGCGTTTGAACTTCCTGAAGTTCTTTCGGCGACGGTTGTCTCCCATGCCACCACCGTAGCCTCCTCCGCCCCCTCCCATGTAGCCGCCCCCGTAACCTTGGGTGAACGAATTGGATCCCCAGCCTTCGTAATTGTCTTCGTAGAAGTGTGAGGGGCCCTCCATGCCTGCAAAATGTTTATTGTTAAAATCAAAACATCCAACTTTACACGCAATGAGTTTTGAAATCCTCATAAATGGACAATGCATGACAACCAATTTGTAATGCTAAAGGCACGTTACAAGATGACAGTTTTGGCGCTAGTGCCAATGACAGTGACAACTATCTTTGTGTAAATGAGGCTTCGTATACATTAACATCCAAAGTATTACTGGAATGTTTCAATTGCAGAAAACATTCAAAATTAAATATTGAAGTTGACAATAGACATCATTTACACAAAGATAAGTGTGAACTATCGCCAAAACTACCATGTATCCACCCCTTAACAGAATAAATAAACAAGTGTCCAATGTGTCCAATAAACAAGAAAATATGAAAAAACGAAAATCTCGCTGCTTTTAATCGATACTCACAGAATGAATACGGCGCTCTTGATCCCATTGGTCCGTCGTAGCGTCGCTTTGGCGGCATTCCATAATCTCCGAAATCGTCAAATGGTCCTGACATTCTCCTCTTGTTGCCTCGTCTGGGGATTAAAAGCATTCATGAGCAACAAAGTTAAGCGTGTTTCAATATAAGCAATTCCTGGTTGACGAACAAGTTCCACTTTAAGGCAGCGTTCGTTAAACGGTTTGTGCATTACAATTTATAAATGAAACAAGATATTTGCATCAATTGTGACGTTTGTTATAGTTAAGAAACTAAGAGTTGCCTGCAGTTGAATTGGGATGTAAACTGCTCACCTTTCAACGTCTCTTCCACCACGTCCGAAACCTTGGTAATTTCCGCCTCCGCCACCACCACCGCCGCCTCCGTACTGGCGCTGCCTGTAGTTCTGGCGATTGTACCGCTCGTTGCGATTGAAGGAGCCGCCACCGCGGTAACTGCTTGTGCCCCGCCTTGGTTTCTTCCTCACGTCGGACGAGCTTTTCTTGCCTATGACGTTAGAATAAACTAGCTCGGATATTACACAAATTCAAGCTCGACTGAACTTGGGGGAAATAAAATCCAAAGACAAGAGGAGGAGGAGGAAGAAGAAGATCATGCTAACAAAAGAACTCTAGTTACCTAAAAGAGGAAAGAGAAAAAGAGAAAAGAAAAGCAAATTTTGACAAATGTTTCACAAATGGAAAAGCAATCTAAATCCCAATCTCAAAATTAAACACAAACCTAAGTCGGAAATCTGCTGTTTCGAACGTGCTTTCAAAAGTCGGTTGGCACGATCCTTTCCTTTCTCCACAATGGAGTTTCCTGCATAACAAAACACAAACTTTTAATCCGAATACAAAATGAAAGTCACTGGCAATCTATATATAATCCAGGTATTCCATAGAATGTCGTGCTTGATTTAGGCAATGTATGAAATCGGCATTGGAATAGTGACTAGGAAACAAAAGTCAAAAAACGTCAGATAACTTAATCGTTGATTTCTTCCCTTTTTTCTTGTTTTTGACTTTTGTTCCTTCGTTTCCTACAATTGGAATAGTTGAGCAAGAATTTAAGTTAGGTTTAAAGCTAAGCCTAAATTTAGGCCTAAATGTTGACTAACCTAAAGAGTTGCATACAAGTTTTTTTTCATGCTTTATCAAAAGAGGCACGGTATTCTATAGAATGCCTAGATTCCAGATTTGTTTTGATTAGCAGTTTAATTAGTAGACCTTTGGGTATGGTCCATCTTAATCACTAAGGATGGATAGGTCAAACTATCCTGACTAAAATCAAAATAATTAACAAATTCAAATATACATTTTCATAACCTATCCATCCAACAGGAATTAAGATGGACCATATCCTACTGCTAATTAATACAACTCGGCTGGATTTCCATACATTGTTGGTACAACATATGCAAAAAAAAATAAATAAATAAATCAAGGAATCCAACAATAAAGTGTTAAGTTACCTATTTTACGAATGATGATTTTGGCTGACACCTCTCCGTCCTCAATTTTAATGTCCTGATATTTTGTCAGGTACTCGTCTAATTTTTCCGCATCCGCAAACTCAATGTAGCAGTATCTGTTTCGGATCACAATGGAACACTAACAATTAACGGACATGAAGCTACGCTAACAGTAGCCTACCACTTTATAAAAGTTACGAAATTTTTTTTTTTATACTAATCTCGAAAAAAATAAAATAAAAATAGTAAAGCTGCAGTGTTTTTCTTTTTTTATATAGTAACAAAAGAACAATCGAAAAAAAAAATAATCAAACAAATAATTAAACCTCAAGAAAAGTCTCGTAAAATTAAAAAAAATATTAAAAACAAAATTTTTTTTTTCTTTAAAAAACAAATGAAAAAGAAGAAAAAGACTAAAAGCTCCTGTGAATCTAAATTAAATTACTTATGCTTCAACTTCTATCTTCTCTAGTAGTGTCATTACAGAATAACTACTTGGTCAAAAGGAGAAAATCAATGCACGAAACAACGTACACATCATGAGAACGTGTGAGATCACTAAATTTTTTTTTTTTTGGTCTAGCATTATTTTTTGATATTTTTTATGATTTTCACACCGAACTACTGCAAACAACTCATAGCAGTGATCAAGTCCAAAAGCCACTAGAAATTCAATGCTTCCTTTAGAGATGGATGTGCATGCATTAATTTTTAATTGAAAAACAAAGAGCCAAATTAAGCGACTTGCACACGATAAAAGCATGCACAGTGTGTAATACAATACACAACTTGGTCCGACAAGCGATTATTATTATTATTATTATTTTTAAACATTTATATTCTATGTATATACATATATATACTGTGCCTCTCGAAACAACTCAACGCCACCTCAATGAGGGGTGCGTTGTTGCACGATGTCACTTCTCAAAATCATGATGTGCAGAACTCTGCCAACAACAGGAGTAGTGTGTAAATGTATTGGATGGGTTCAGAGAATTCTCGTGATGATGCCTGTGCCCAGCCGCAACTGAAGGCAAAACAGGAACATTTACCCTTTGTTTTTCCCTGGCTCAGCCAAGGGAAGTACGATGTCTTGCGCCTCAGCAAATATGGCTGTGAGCAATTCCTTGGTGGCCGACTTAGGAATGTTGGCGACGAAAAGCGACCGCAAAGAGGGATCTGCGGAAAAGTCAGATGCAAAAAAACGGTTCACGTCGCAGAGGGGAGAGCAATTTGTTAATTTGGTGAGTGCACACAATTGCTAAGGCCTCCACTTAAGGGAGGCTTTCGGCAAAATGGCGTATATAGCATCTTTTCCCCCAGACCCGCTGCCGCACGTCCCTCAAGCATGAGGTAAGGGGTTAAAACAGGCGATGGCACTTTTTCCTTGCCGGCCAATCACCATCAACCACCGCAGCTAGACAGGTAGGGGGATCTGTGTTTTTTTTTGGAGGGGGTGCACTCACGAAGATGAAGAATGCAGATCGTCTGCTGTGCTCTACAAAAAACTGAAAGAGGCATCACATCATTAGCGGTTTTTCACAAGTAACAACAAGGAAACAGGAAACAAACGAAGCTTCTTACGATGGCAAAGGTTCACACTTTGCTTTTGTGTTAAACGCTTCCTCCAATTCCAAATTTTTTATCACTTTCCACAGATCCTCAATTCCTTTCGGAACATTGCAGCTGTATACCGGAATGTCAATCAACATTAAGAGAGAGACAACAAATTATATTGTCCCGCACCATCAGCACTACTTTTCAAGTCTTACCTGCCTGGGGTCTTCACAAATATTTTTTTGTTTTTATACATCTCAATTATAAGGGACTTTAAAAATAGATGGTTAAAACAGGTTTAATTCTCATCTTTTCCCCCCCTAATAAAAGCTAATATGTATCAAAGTTCCATTCAGAAAATTTTCACATTTTAACTACAAATCTACTAAAACTGTTTTGTTTTTTTTAACACTACCCCCATTTTATTGCAATTTTTTTTTTTTTCAATGGAAGATTTAATCTTCTCTTACCTTGATCGTTGGTTGAATTTAACTGAGTCCGTAGCTGGCGCAAAGTAGTTGTTTCTTGATGCATTAAGCTGTGACCTGCAAACAAACACCAAAAATAAACTTTAATCATAAAACATAACAGCAGAATAAAAGATGAACCAAACAATGAAAAAACCCATAAAAAAATTATAATAGCACAGACATCACATAAAAAATATTTTTATATTAAAAAATATAACAGCAATCATTAAAAAAAAATGTATCAATATATAACTAAAAGAAAGCTAAAAACTAGAACTGAACACATTCAAGATGTGAAAAAAATAAAGAAAAGTGAACCCAATCACAACTCAAAATGACGTGTCATCCAACTTACAAATGAAGCTTAAAACTATGAAAATCAGATAAAGTAATTAAATTATCCAACTTACATGTTTTTTTGTCAAGCAGCCAGCAGTTGTAGTTGCTCGTACTGTCCGAGTTACGTGGTACTTCTAAGCCACGAAGTTTATCAATTGCAACGTAAGCGTCCCAACTCTTCGTGAAATACATAGTGATGTACCTATACAAAAAAAAACAACAAAGTTGCAAACACAACATTTTTCTGGACAAACTGGACGATCAAGCATTTAAAGAAAAATCAAACACATACCCTTTCTTGGTATCCTCATCTTGGAAAAATCTCGACTCAAAAGAAGTGCATTTGAGCAATGGCAATTTAAGCTCGGTGAGGCCAAAATCAGCATAAGTTACATAACCAACAACCACCACCACGTATGTTTTTGCTTTCTCGTCTGCAAAAATGTCAACAAAAATGAGGTGGAAAAAAAACAAAAAAACACAACGTAAAAAAATAAATCAATGATTTAAATAGCCATCATACCTAATTCGATCGGTGGCTTTTCTTTTTTCTCAGGTTTTTCTTTCGTCTCTTCCTTAGTTTCAACGTCGTCGTCTTCGCCACCCTCTCCATCTTGAGCACTTTCGTTGTTAGCACCATCGACAGCCTCGGTATTGTTGTCGTTAGCTTCGGGTGTCTCACTTTCAGCAACATTGTTGGTAGCGTCCTCTTCACCATCTACTTTGTCATCTGAAATGAATGAATGTTCCGTTCAGATCGACATTTTTCCTTGGGAATAACGCATCGACGTAAAAGTAATCAACTCACTCGTTTCTTCTGGTTTCACCTCTTCTTTTACTTCTTCTTCCTCCTCATCCTCCTCCTCATCGTTGACAGCGTCGTTATCGTTTTCTTCGACAACTTTTTCTTCAACTTTTACTTTGCTTTCTTCGACTTTCACTTTAGGTTCTTCCACAACAGGAGTAGTGGTGGCGGCAGCAGCAGCAGCAGCAGGGGCGGCAGCAGCTGGAGCTGGCTGCTCTTGAACCGGAGCTGCTCCAGAACGGGTTCGATTCCTCGTCTGCGGCATTTCACTACACAAAATCAAAAACTTATTAATTCTGCATAATGATAAATTCCTATACTTTGAGTATCTGCATGTCATGCAGTTAAGGCTGCAAGACACAAATTTTGTTATCGTGCATTTAATCAATTTGTGGACAACTGTGATGTTAGCGTCTCTTGCCAAGCAGTTTTCATTAATTGGACAAGATGCTGGAGTCACAGTTATCCACAAATTGCTTGAATTGTATAACAAAAAAATTGCATGCGTTAGGCAGCATTTATGAAGATGTAGGCGTAATCTAATGGCCAAATGATACGATCGACTTTTACTGCAACTTTCACTACGATTTTGATGCAACCCACCAATTGCATTGGCTTTATTCTTGGTTGCAACTGAGACAATGCCTGCCATTGATGGGTTGCATCAAAATCGCACTAAAAGTCAATCGTGTCATTTAGCCACTACCTTTTATACTAATACACAATAAAAAATAAACACATTTCCTTCAAACGCTTCAGTTCTGTTGTTTTCTGAATACGCAAACATCATAAACACATTTTTCAAAATATCCTCAGAAAAAGTTTTTTAATTAGCAATATATTAGTGATTTTTCGTTCCATTTTTTAAATTTCCAGAAAATGCAGTGAATGCCGATATATTGCACCTTCATTAAATCAGGGCAACTGTACGTATTTAAGACATATCTTAATGCGTATATTCAAGTTTCTACTATACATTTGTCTAGATATAGCTTTAAAACCTCTTCACATACAGTAATGGTAAGTACCATTCAAAATTTAAGTTTTCTTCCCTCCACTTTTTGGTGTGCATTTTTACTTGCAAACTCAGTCATCTGTTTAATTGATCAATTGACAATTATGCATTGTCGCTATGTGATCACAATTCATAGAATCCACTGCTGTAATATCAAATCAAATGTATACAGTAGCAATTGAATACACCATTCTAGTCCGATGCCATTAAATAGTAAAAAAAAACCATAACGACCGAGTTAGCAGAACCAATAAATGGCATTAAAGCATGTGAAAAAAAAAGACCAAGTTTCTAGCTTCGCTGAAACTTTTGCGTGAATCACAATTTTCCTGATGTTTGAATACTCGGTTTGCTGCACATGTTAATTATTTTAAAAAATCCAAGGTTTTGCAATCACTACAGGTTTGAACTTGAATTTTGTGTGTGTAGATACCAGTTTAGGTTATTTAAAAAAACAGTTCATTTATTATAATATTAATAATGTTTTTGTTTTGTGGCACCCTTATACCAGTGGGCTAGGTGGTAAGACAAAGCACCTTTTTATTCATAAGAAATTAAATACAATATTTCAAGTGTGTTTTGTACCTTATTATATTTCAAAAAGAATATTTTTAACATTTTTTGTTGATATTTTAAATATTTTAGCTAATCTAAAAAGTAAATTTAAGCGTGTGGCATTTTACATTTATGACATTTGAATAGCCTTTTCAGCAATCTGCCACTGTAAAAAATAATTATTTATCGGCGATAAATTATGTTTTATAACAGGGTAGGGAATTTTGCCATTTGAGCATTTTCCATGAAGACCATAATTTCATGACGTCACCTAACCACAACCAGCACTACACATCATCATCTGGCGAGTGCAACCGTTCTTCCAACATTTATTTTTACCTAATTACAACTGGATTGCAAGATTGTCTCCAAACAAACCAAAAAACACACGTTGATCAAACATATTAAACCGCTGCATTTACATTCTCCTAACCAGAAAAATCGTAGCTAACTCTTTGTTTACTACATCGTGCTATGACAACCTTCTCATCAAACACAACAAAGCCATACAATTTTTTTTGAAAAACCGCATCTCATCCAGTGAAAGTAAAGCTAACGTACATTAAAATTTTATGCGACATAAAACAAAGAATTAATCTCTTAAGGCATAAAACAATGAATCCATTTTGTTGCCCTCAAAGGAGAAAGCCGTCACCTAGGCCTAACCATGATTCTTCAGGGGGCACCATCGCCAACGATCGACTGCCGGCGTAGATTTTTGCAAGAAGGCGATCGTTTCTCGCCGTAGTTACGCTAAATACCATTTTATTGAGAATCTACGAGATAATTGGATCGTTTACTAACCTGCAATGAGGTTTTTTCTTGTATATAAGCAACTAAGAATGGCGATTCCTTTGTTAGATACAGCGAGAGAGAAACGACAGGATGAGAGAAGACCGGCCGGATGCGTTTCAATCAATCTGAAAATGAAGGGAAAGAAAAGCCCGCTGACGCTTAAATGCTGTACTATACGTTTCCAGTGTGAACCAGTAGAAATCTTGTTTATCAAAGCAAATGATGTAAGAACCCTTCTGATTGGACCAATTGTTTCAACGTTTTAAGCGCTAATAAAATTGTTCCGAGATGGCGCTGTAATACCAAGAGCTACCGTAGATGATCCGTAGACCAATTTTTGTGAACTCCAGTACCAGTAACGTACTATTTATTTTTATTTTTTGTTTTTTGTTTAATAATAAGATTTACTGAAGAAAATTGTAATAAACTACAAAAAAAATAATAATTTTTTTTATATAATTCATAATTAAAAAAAGATAAATATTTTTCATAAAATTTTGAGAAGATTTTCATTGGAAAACATTGATTCACTTTTGTACAAAACACTTTTTGATTTAAAAAAAAAACAGTACTGTACTGTATTTCATGTTTTCCCCCAATTTTGTCTGACCGGGATAAAATAAAACAGACCGGGACACCCTTCAAATCAGGATTGTCCCGATAAATAAGCATCCTTCATGAGCACTGGGAATCAAATTTCGTCATAAATTTTAGGAAACCTTCTGGTTAGCAGAGAGCCGCTTGTATCTCAGCTGCTCAGAACGTAACAAATTTTATATGTCACCAGATAAAATAAAATTAATACAATTCATATTTAGTAGATATAATGAGACACTTTACAATTTGACATGTTCATTTTACTTTTCTAACTTTGCATATGAATACGTATACATTTTTTTTAAAAAGTTAGGAACGCAACTATTTCACCTTATTTAATGGAATTGTACATAAGTTTAATGGAATAAATATTTACGAAAACATTCATCATTGTAACTCCATTAAAAACAAACAAATTTCACAACCAGTAATGCTACTTTCAGTAAAAAAAGATGATAAAGAGCGCCATGATACATAATCAGAATCACAACAAAACACAATTATAAAACCTATTTCCAATAAAACTCATCATCGGACAGTTGATTACAATTTGCACCAACCTAATCAAACTGCTTCATCTAATACTGTATATTAATATAAGCTCAATGATTTATCACCATAATGAAATCTTGTATATAGCAAACTATACAAGCTTAATAGTATGTAATAAAAAATACATGCATCACAGTAAGTAACCAACATATTAAAATACTACTATAACATTTGTTTCATTTAATACTTGGTTAACACAAAAGAATATACTTTTTTTTATTAGTGGAGCATTACAAAATAGATACTCTTTTGTGGTACTCCTGTACAAGTATTTGGTGGTTTTGAGCAATTTTCAAACTTAAAAGCTAAAAAAAAAATACATAATTAAATTTTACTTAGATCCACACAGAACATTAGAAATGTTACAGTAAAATAGCTTTTAAAAGTTTTTGTACAAATATTTTATGGTTTTCAAAACGCTCCAATTGTAATAATAATTGTGTGACTGCATAAAACAAATTAAACGGTATAGGGTTGTATAAAACGGTACAGTATAGCTGTTAAAAACATTTGTAAATCCACTCACGATAAGATCTATACCCCCAAAAAAATATTGTATAAAATTAACTGAAATCTAAGTTTACGAACCCAACTCTTCCAATGACAAAATGACACAAGTGTGAGCGCTTTTTTTGAAACAAAAACATTCTGTAATTAAACATTCATTTTCTTCACCGATGTAGAATTTTTTTGAGCTTCTTTGTCACCAAACCATCGGAGTTTAATTTTTCTTATAGGGATAGAAGACTGTGAATTTCCGGATTCTTTCTTGGTCAAGTTGTCCGTAGACTGAGAGGATTTTGTTGCTGTCGTCTTTTCACTGGTGGACTTTGTTGTAGTGGATAAGCCTACTGTTCTGGATCCAAAAGGAAGTGTGGTTGTGTGATGCTTAGTTTCCAGTACCGCACTGCTTCTGGTGTGGTTCACGTCCGAGTTCATGTCAACCACAATATCGGGTTTACGTTCTTTTTCGGAAATTTGTATATTGTGTTTCTTGTGAATCGCATTGATAAGAACTTCCCAAGGATCAACACTTTTTGCAGTTGGTGAGGCAGTTGTAGTGGTTGTTGTTAGCGTTGTAGTAGTTGTTATCTTTGGAGGTGGTAAAGTAGTGGTAGTGATATTGCTGAACTTATTTAAAAGCGACCTTAATCCTGGAACCTTCCAAAGTGCAGAAAACAAATTCGATGGGTTTTTCTCAGCAACTTTTATTTGTGGCTGCTGATTGTGTGGTCTGGAAGAATCTTTCACTTCCGATGACTGCAAGCGATACTTTCGCTGAACTTCAAGCTGATCCATAACATGTTTAGCTCCAGTGTTGTAAGGTTGGCTAGAGTCACTGGGAGATGGTCCTGTCGGAAGTAATGACTTAAACATCTGATTGGTTGCCTGCATGTGAACTGGTGTTTGAGAAGCGATTAGTTCTTGCTTCAAGTTGGACCCTTGATGATCAGGTGAAACGGTGTTCCAAGTATTCCTAAGAAAGTTGTTCTGCTGTGGCATATTCGTCGTTGAAGAATCTTGTAGTTTATCCCAGTTTATATTTTTGGATGAAACTTGAAAATCATTTGATTGAGAAAGAAGACTTTTCAATCCCTCGGCTCTTGACTTCCAAAGTTCAGAAAACGGATGACCGTTCTTAGCAAAGGATCGAATTTTACCACTGACTTGATGTTGCGATGGGTTGCTGAATGAATGTAAACCCATTGGATATGGCGTTACGACAGGAAATAACTGACTTTCTGCAACGCTTTTATCAGCAACATTTCCAAATGAACTCTCCGTCCGCTGTGGTGGCGAATATGGTGCATCTAGACTCGATGTTGTAGTGCAAGGTTTGGTTGTGATATCAGTTTGAGATGCTACATTTTTGTTATAAATGTCATCTGATGTTGGTTGTGATTTAAACGGTTCTGAAGAATGAGTTACTCCTGTTAATTTTGGGTTGGATTCGCGGTCAGAAATTACAGGCTTCCACTGTGGGTAGCGATCAACATAAGGAGAATGTGTCTGTTCTACAGCAGATGATTCAGTGATTGGACTGTAAATCACTTGGTCAGGTGTTACGACATATTCTGAATACGCACCGTCAGAAGCGAGCATGGGATCTGTTTGATCACTTACTAGAGCAGCTGATTTAGGAGCTAATTTTTGCCCAAAGTTATGTCCCGTTTGTGGTCGTTTGACATTCATTCTCCAACTGCTGTCACGATACCGAGGAAATAAACTGCGTCTTGTAGTTGTGGTTTGTTCAGTACTAGTAGTAGTTGAAACAGTGTCTGTCGTAATTGGCATTTTCGGCGTCGATGTTATTGCATTTTCGAATGCAGACGGTGTTTTCGCAGGAATCGACAAGGAAGATTTTGGATTCCAGTCACTGTGTTTGAATTGATCCTCTTTTGTCAAAGTACCTCGATTATTAGAACGAAACGAATATGAATTGTCCATAGGTATTAATATCTGATTCGGGCTACTAGACATGCTTTTAATTTCAATATGAGATGGACTGGTGATAGCAGGATACGGTGTGGTCACTGGACTCGATGACGTGATTGGTTGCCATCCATTGAATGGTACATTTATAGCTGGTGGCACTGTCGTGGTTGTTGAAATAACTTTTTCTCGTGGCTGCGACACGTCAACCATATTTTTAAAAGTTGTTTGTCCCAAGTTCAAAACCGAACTGCTATTTGGAATTGGCGTTGAGAGATGAAATACTGGTGACATTGTAGATGGTGAGGTTCCAGTCGTGAAATATGGGTTGGCTTCAGACATTTTAAGCACATGTGGAGGAATCGTAGATGGTAAAAGCAAGGAATAATAAGATGGGGGCGGAAAAGTAGTAGTACTCGAAGTAGTGGCTACCGTTGGAGGAGGCAAACCTCTTCTCAAGTAATCGACAATGGATGCAAGTTTGGAATTATTCAAATGTATGCCACTAAAAATTGCCGAGACAGGAAGTGAGGGTGGAGGAGTTTCTTGTTGCAAACTGATCTTGAACAGCGGTGAAAAGTTAGCGCTAGATTCGAGATTCGGCTTTGTAGGTTCGTAAACATGGACTTTGGAAAGACTCGTAGACATTGCTTTCAATGTGTCTCTACCATCATCACCATTTTCTTTGAATCCTCTGTCAGAAGCTGTGGGATGATTCCTCGAGGCGGATGAATAATCGTAATTTCTGTAACGATGTTTGTCATCCTCATAGCGTTGCTGATTCTTTCTGAAACTTATCAGTTCTGATGACTGTCCTTCTTCGCGATATCTTGGTCTAGTAACATCAGCTTCTGCAGACGAAGGTGATTGCGGATGTCGATCGTAATCAGGTCTTCTGGGTTCTTGATTGTGATAATCCGGCCTCTTGCGTTCTGTATCATGATGATTTGGTCCAGATTCTTTGTCAAAATGTTTCTTAGAAGAACCTAGCTTGTCCCCATAGGAATGTTCCATGGATCTATGATCTTCAGTCTCACCAACGTATATTTCTTTAATAACCTCCGGGTTTTTCCACTTATTTTGCTTTACAACAGGCTCATTTATCTTGTATGGTTCCCTTGTGAAACTTTGAGTGGCAATCGAGTGACTGTTTGGTCTATCAGTGAACGCATATTCATTCTCTTTAGGTCTTTTCTCCAAGAATATGCCATGATTTGGCGACCTACCATACGGAAATGTTCTGGGTGGATATTCTACTGGAGGAACAAATGTTCGATAATGATGCATGGGCATCGGTTTTCGATTGTCCATATTCATTCGAAAATCTTCTGAAGGACTAACCATGATCGATCCTTCTTTACCGGCCAATTCGTGATTCATGGCTTTACCTGTACGTGGAAGCCAATACACCAGTGGCTGAAACTCGTGGTCTCCCGTGTGATGAAAATTTCTTGGCAATTTCTTTTCCATATCAGCTTTCAGTTCCTGGTAACTTGAATACGCTGATGGTGTTGAATCCAATATTGGTTTAGATGTTGTGTGATAACTTGTTTCGAGTTCAGACTCGTAATCTGAAACTGGCTCTGCGGTTCTAGCTTTGCTATCTTCTTGCAACAAAGTGTCTGGAAATTTGAGAACTTGCACTGTTCGAAGAATGTCTTTTATGTTTTCGGGAATTTCTTCAGACATTAGCCGGGGAATGAAATGTGGATGAGCGACCATGAAATGGATCAAACTCTGCGTTTGGTCTAGTTCCAGCTGTGAGAGTTCAAACAATCGAGAACGTAAATTTTCTATGCCTTTTTGTTGTTGTTGCTGTCGTAATGAAGCCCGTTTGGCTTCGGCCGACATAGTGGCGATTTCTGGATTTTCTCGTGTGGTTAGTGGTAGATTGGTAGATATCAAAATGTGAGTTCCAGGTTTTACTACAATGGATTTTACTGGTTTGGAGCTATCGCTAGTGACGGAATCAGCCTCTGGGACTGTTCTACCCTTCAGAAGGTTGGCAAGATTGGGATTTCTCTCACCCAATCCCTTGACAAGATGTGGAAGTTTCCGCAACAGTTGAGCAATCTGAGTTGCTTGGTCCGGTTTTGCGGCGGGTATTCTTCCTGTTCCAGATTTGCCACTGCTACTTTCTCGAAGTGATGCAGGTGGAGGTGATGTTGTTGTTGTTGAAAAATAACGGGGTTCATTGGTCGTTTGTTTCTGATTCATCATACGCAACAGTTTGAACTTGGATTGCTGATCGGGAAGCTTGTTCAGTAGTTGCATCAACTCGGGTGTAATTTCGAATTGAACGGAGCCTTCTCCTCTAAGGGTATTAGTTCTACCTTCAGTTTTGTCCTTGTTAGAATTAGCTGTAGTTTTGTTTAAGGCCTTGTGTTCTAAAAGCATCTTTCTGATGGTGTATATTTTTTCTTTTGGGTCTTTGATGTGCTCAGTATCTTTTAGCATGTCAGACAAAATTTCTGGAGCGACGTTGAATGGTGCTGTCAGAACGTACGACTTGTGCGCTGGTGGAGGTGTGACTACTCCAGGTGGTGGTGCGACAGAGATCTGTCCTGTATTTTGATTAATGAGAAATTTCAACGTGTTATCAACGTTAGGAGTAGTCATGAATCCTTGGTTCAAAGGATTCGCAATAGATTGTGGTAGGGAAATGCTCGGTGACATCATTTGCAAGTTGGGTCCTGGTGGATTCACAAACGAAAAAGTAGCCGGTTGTTGTAAAGATGGAACAAACATTGGCATTGGTGTGCTATGGGTGAATATCCCTTTGATGTTGTTGAGCAAAGAGTTCCAGGAGAATGCTGGCTGCATTACGGTACTCATGCGATTCAACGCTGAAGTCATTGGTGGCACCTGAACTTGCTGCACTTGATTCAACGGAATAGGTAGTGGAACAGGCGCTGGAGGATTGACCTGGACGTGAATCACATCACGTTTTCGTCTCTCGCATGGCAAAGTGAAATTGGCATTGATGCACACCACAGACGACAGCACGAGCCATCCCATGGGTAACAAACAAATTCTGTAGCGTGAGAGCAACTGTAAAAAAAAACAAAAAAACACAAAATCAAATCAATTATTTTTTCCCTCGTTCTCTGTCTATTTATACAATAACCAATTACAATTTTATACCAAACACTACGACTTTATGAACACCAAATGGATATCATATAGACTCTTTCTTTTTACACTACCAAAAGCAATGAACTTATAAAATGAAATAATGCCACTACAGGCAGTTGCGTCACTAGGGTTGGTATCACCCACACCCCCAATGAAATCAATCCTTGATCAGCAACTATAAAAACGTTATTCCAAGCGCCATGAGTTAATATTGTATACATGCGCATTAGAAGGTTCAACACGTGTAGCATCCATTTCGTGACACCAGATATTTCTGTTATAATACTTATTAAAGAACTACAGAAGTAAAGAAGCAGAATACTTATTAGTGAAAAATATAAGATCCAATTAATAGTATAACGTGATTAATCACCAATATACCATGAAGTTACCGGTAATTAATTTTTTTTAAAGTAAACACTGTAGCTTTCCTGTAAAACACATATAATAGCTACAGTTTTGTAACGCTTCCCTGCCGAGCACAGCGAATTGCTACAGCTTCTGAAGGCTTTCCGGCATAACACTGCGCATAACTACGGCCAAGATTATTTCTATACTGTACAAATAATCTTGCTATGGCTAACTGGCGACTACTATGCGAATGTAATACAAATTAAGTAACAGCATAGAATTTGAACTATATTTATTCATACAGAAAAACGGACTTACGAAATACGTTTTTGTGGTTACTGGTTTAACTAACTACAGTGATATTTTTAAAGCAAAAACTAGTGTGCCATTTCCGTTGCAAGCGACGGTTAGCTCAGAATAAGTACAGTCAGTTTTATTGACGGCCAAATTTAGGATGCATACCAATGTAAATGTAGGGTGGAACAAAGACCAAAGTTTAACATCGATATTGACGTCACATCCGTCACTCCAGAATTTTAGTTATATAGATAATAAATTTTTGCTGAAACACTGCACAAACATTTCATAGTATATCCGTCATTTTAGTTTAATACCATCTGATGGTATTACTCAGTGCTCTCTACACACCCTGCACCCCCTTAGTGACACCTCTGACTACAAGTCCTCGATTTACGCGAGAATCGCGTTCTGTGAATGCCAGTCAATTGATCAAACTCGCATATATCGAAATTCTCATTAAATGGAAAAGCTGAAGCAATAAAATATGTTCAATCACTTGTATATCACAACACAAAATTGCAAAATTACATTTTCTCGCTTATAACAACCATTTGGGTGCATTTTTGTGTAAAATGTTTTGTTTTGTTTTTGTACTTTTCACCTTTTAATCCCACGCAATGCAAATAAATTTATTATTATTATTATTTTTTAATTCGCATATTAGCGAAATCGCATATAAAAAACAAGTATAAACTGAGAACTCTTTGAATTATTATGTTTGTTCATGTTTGCGTCATTTTAATATAAGTATCGTAGATTTAAAAGTTATTTTGTCTACATAAGAAGACAGCCCCAAATATGGACCTCCTCAACGTATAAAGTTTGTTTTTATTAAAAATAATACAAAATGTTTAGGCCTACACATGTGACCAATGTTAAAAGTTAAGCATGTATTTTGACTTCAAAATATTGAAAAGTTTCTTATAGGGAAGCTGACATCTAAAAAAATATAATAGAAGACATTATACTTAAGAGTTGTCCACATAAAACTATTAATGTGATGCACCAACAACATTTACTAAATATTAAGAATTTTAACTGTTTACTAGCTTTTACACCTTAATTAGCGAAAACATTAAACTTTCAACAGTCAGTAGCACGGATCAAAAAGTCACATTCCATAGTGTAACGCATATTTTCAACGTCGATGACCTAATCCATCGTCACAGTAATCCTCCGGTGTTTCCTAAAACGGTTTTTCTTCCTAAAATCCTGTATCAAAATTTCTTAATTGTAGGTTATTGTAAGGAAGAAGGCATGCCCTTCATCCCTGTAAGGGTCGTATATATCGCTCTCTTGACTCCAAGTGAAAAAGAACGGACAAACTTGAGCGAACTTTCCTTCATAATTCCTTCATGGGTGACAAAATTTGCCAGTGGTGTCAACCATAATAACCTAAAGAACTAATACTAAAAAAAAAAAGTAATAAAAACATCCTTTGCTAAATCCAGTGATTACGAAAACCAAAAGGTTAAAGCAAAATCCAGCATGTCGGAACAACACTTGCGAAAAACACGGAATTTAAGAAAATGAAAAAAAAAATAATCCTGAAATAAAAAAGACATTTTTTGTGACGTTTTTCATTGAAGCATCAATGCAAGAAAGTGCTCCTCATCGTTTCCGGAAAAGAAAATATTATTTAACCTCTAATTTTAACACACTTATAAATAAATGGGTTTTTTTTTAAAGAGACGGAAATAGTTTACAGTCTATCATACATTTCGTTGTTATCCGGCGTTTTCATTTCGTTTCGTGTGTGAATTTTTTACTATAATTTTAATAAACAACAAGCACATTAATAATGCTTTTTATACTACTTATATTAGCTTCACTTGTGAGTGAGTGATTATGTGAATAAGTTGTGAGTTTCTACATATAAAACCAAAATTACTTTATGGAATTTTATGAATAAAGTGTCTATGGCTTTGTCTTAGTCTAGCAAGTAAAAGTGGCTAATGGCATCATTGAAAAACAAATATGACGGACGCTACATGCTATATATGTATTATTCTTTAGACCCTCCTACAGGGTAAATGGTTCGATTGATTTTAATGATTGGGTGTTCCCAGATCCGTTTTATTCTCACGAGTGACACTGGCTATATGGCATCAATAAAGCATTAATATAACAGACGCTATATGCCGGTCATTAAGATTGTGAATACAAAAACAAGACAATTCGGTGGATTTTGATGAATAAGATGGTTACATATTCGTCTTAGTGTATCGAGTGTATATTAACAGTATATAGGCAGTATACTGTTAATTAAAAATGAATATGACGGACGATATATGCCAGTAGTATGCTTAAAAAGCATTTTAATGTACTTGTTAAGCATACTCTTTATATGAACTATAGTATAGTCTTATACAGATATACTGTATGTACATACATAATGCGAAAAATCTATTCTGCACGTTTCAATTTATGCGAAATTTGACTGCAAATTTCGATTTATGTGACAATAAATTTATGAAATCGGTGAATAATTCATATTTGATTTATGCGAGTTTTGAGTAATTTCACTTTTGGTTTCTGCAATTATCGATTTATTTATTGTATATGCAATTTTTTACATTAGACTAAATGCGGTGTTTGATTTATGTGATTTTTGGTACATTGAACTTATACAGTATATTCTCATAAACGCCTGCAGATGGTAGTCAATTCCCATTTAACTCACTATTGAAGCTAATATAAGAGTATATAATAAATAAAAACATTTCGACATTTTTCTATAAACCTTGGTAAAATAGATAATTTGATGTTTAAAAAGTATTAAAAAATATTTTTTAATAAAAAGCATTATTTTACGGTTAGACATACGAATGACATTTGGAATACGCAAAATTATTCAGCTTATCTGAAATTTTAACCTACAAACTTAAACTGCTAAGTACTTTACTAAAAATTTTATGTGTCCAAACGACGACACGCTCTTTTAATTTAGAGATTTTTTTTTAACCATTACTGTGTAATTTAATACACGTTTTATTCGGTTAATGTATTATTATCTCGTTAAACTATTCTTAAAATATAATACTTTGCAAAAGATAACTTGAACAGTATAAGAAACATGATTACAAATAATAGAATTTAAATACATGTTATATGAATGAGTTATCTTTATAGAATTCCATCATGTGTGTGAACTATAAAAAATGTGTACCGTACCTACACTAATAGATGTAAAGGGTGTCCATAAATTATCACTACATCTTCCGTATAATCGAATAGTAACAAGATAATGCAATAATTTTATATTATACCATTATTAATTTGCAATGAAGTAAATTCGTGTATATCAAATTAAGGATTTCAACTATACCGAATTTCAATTTCAGATTTTAACATTTCAATGTTTACAGAAATTAAGTACAGAAGTAACAATTCTTAAGTGTACTCTATTTAAGTTTACGTGTATTTAATTGAAGAGCTCCGGAATGATAAGCTACACTTTTTTTTCAAAAATGTCATTTTTACATCAAAGTATCCCTCAGTACTGTTTCTAGCTTGTTACTTTACCACTTCCTGAATTTTCCAGAAAATGGCAGCATAATATAGAAAATCACCTTATTTCTCAGTATGATATTTTATGGAGTTTCTCACCAGAAAAACGGCTCTCCTGAACAATTTAAAAAATGTGGCTTATCATAATGCGATGCCCTTTAATTTTTTTAATATGCGGCGAGAGAAACCCTTTCAAACGCACAATGCAATAAAATTTTGTTATTATGCGATTTCGGTGCACAATTAACTATATAAATGCTAATAGAAATATAATTTCAAAAATTAATTCACAACTCAATATAGTAAATGATTCTAATGCAAAAAAAAAGTATAATTAGTTGACGAACCGATAATTCAACATTTCATATTCCATGTACTTTCGTACCGACACTGCACAAATTATTTCATAAACTATTAAAATGCAGTCACATACTGTATAATGGAAGGGCCTGGTGTAAAAAGGTGTTGAGTAACATTTTTACAATTTCGAGGAAAATGCGTTTAAAGATATGAAGTTGCCTTGCTGCTGTCTATGGTTACTTCACACTTCTTGCACTAATATCTTTGCACGTATTGTTGTGTTGCTGAAAATTATGCGTTAGAAAGGTAGAATTGCTCCTGACACATTCCAAAATGCTTCTATGTAATGTTTTTACCAAAATGTTACATAACACCTATTTACACCAGCCCCTTCAATAAATGCCCATTTTTACAAAGAAAGTGAGCATTTGAAATTCCAAATGCTCATAGTGTACTAGTATACTGCACTAGTTCGAGAATGCCATATATACACTTTCGTGCAATACTACAATTTTATGAAATTATTAAAATTCAGGTACCGGTACATATAAAAAACACATTTTTCGAAAAGAAAATGAGCATTTTAAAAACTTATTTACAAGTTTTGTATTACATATACAACAACTAATTTGAATAGTCGATGAACACTAATTCACCATTTCATGGACAGTGTAGCGCACCACTAAAACTTATTTGCAGTTTTATGAATCTATTAACAAAAATACATAAGCTATAGTTTATTTAAAATAAGGTACTTTCCTGTTATAGCCGGGGCGAGTCTGAATTGCTATTTGCTTGTATTTGGTTATGGGTTTATTTTGCAGATTAGGTTAGAAAAACAAAACAATATCATACATTTAATACGTTTCTTTGTTTTTCCTAACCTAAACTGCAAAATGAACCCATACAAAATAAACCAAGTACAAAGGAAATATCAACATCAGGCTCGCCCCGGCTATAACACAAAAGTACCAAAAATAAACATTAAAAAAATAAATTCAAAACATTGCATTACTTACAAGTTGTAGGTAATACAATCCCATATACCAATTCCAAACTTCCATATACTACTTCATACTATAATAATTATTTTAGATTTTGTAAATACATTAAAATTTATGTACATATACATATAGTCAATGTACGTTTAACTTGAAAATGAGAGTTTAAAAAACCCATTTACAACCTTTCTCATCACCTATACAAATTGTAAATGACGATCATTCCATCTACCAATTCGAAACTCCCATATAGTTTAGCACAAGACTATACAAAATTATTTGCAATTTGTATTAAACTTCAGATACATATGAAAATTTTTACACAGAACATAAAGAAAATTAAACTGATCGTTTCAAAATTCCATTTTACAATTTCGCATCACCTACAAGTTGTAAGAGATGCAATTCCATATAGGCCATATTCGAACTTCCACATACTTTAACAAGACACTACAAAAATTGTTTGCAATTTTGTGAACATATTGAAATTCATATACGTTCGAAAACTTTACATAGAAAATAAATAAAAAATTTAACTGAAATGTGACCGTTTAAAAAATCCATTAACAGCTTTCGCATCACCCACAAGTTGTAAGTTATGCGATTCCATGTACCAATTCCAAACTTCCATGCACTTCAGCACGACACTGTTACACTAGCACAAAAAATTCTTTGCAATTATACAACACTATTAAACTTCAGATACATATGAAAAATTCACATTTACTAAAGAAATAAGCATTGTAAAAACGCCAACCACGTTGATTGATAACAACTCACCATATTTCTGGCCCCTTCGAGCCTCCCAACTTTTGGGAACGTCCAACGCAGATAGAATGTCGCAAAACCTTTCACTCGTTAAAGGACACTACTGTACTCTAGTTAGCTCAAGTGCGAGGATGAGACTGTTCGGTGTGATGGGTTTTCGGTTTGGTTCTTCAAAGGATAAAAGCGGTGACCGTGTCGTTGGTAGGTCGGTCTGCGGCTTCTTCTTGCCATCTTGCCGGGCATTCCTGGCCATCCGTTGCTCGTCCTGTTACGGATGAGAAGCGACAATTCGTTAGAATTAATGCCATATTACCACCTATTGCCACTTTCAAGCCAAAAAAAAATAAAATAAGAATGAAAAATGACCAAAATTCGAGACAAAGAATTTAAGAGAAATTTGCATGTATTCGCTACAGTTTGTTCTAATTTAAAGCGACACTGTCGTCCTTTTTGTTTTGAGTCGTTCGTGAATCGGAACATAGTATTCAAATTTTTTGAGCTGTAGTTAATTTAGTTCACATAAATAGTGTTTTGTTGTTTGTTTTACAATATTGGTAAACAATTTCCAGTATTTTTCATGATACACAGTATTACAGTAGATCATTGAATATTTATGTTAGGGTGGTCCTTGTAATGAAGGAATGAAAACACAAGTTTATATTGAGTTGGAACACTAGGCTATCATGTTCAAATATTAAAAAAGTACTGTTCTTAAATTTGGTGAATTTCGGATGAAATTTAGAGGTCGCTATACCAGAGTTGGAAACATTGGTTTGACACATAGGAAGGAAAAAAACCATTTTATTTTGAATAGAGGCACTAGCCTATCTTGTTTCAATATTCCGAAAAATAATATCCCCAAATTTGGCCCAATTTAGATGACATTTAAAGATCGCTTCCATATGTTGAACAATTGCTTTGAAACATAAGTATCGTTAACACGCGATTTTTCAGATCTTGGTAGCGACCCCTAAATATTGTTCAAAACTAACCTATTTTACCAAAATTACTCTTTTCCATAATGGAACAAATTCAGAACGTGTCCCATCCATTTTCAAAACTTAAAAATAAAGAATCATCCTAATTGTTTTAAAAATGTTGAATAATCATCTGTTATGGAATATGGAGCAGCAAACACTATCAAACTTAGATTACGGTAACCGCAAAAGTTATAAATCACTTTAATCCCATTTCACACGTCAAAACTATTTCAATCAGCTTCCATCGATCCGAACTGTTTTTATGACGTCATACACACGTCCGAGTGCGTTTTCGTGATTTAGATAAAATTAGAATACAGCTTCAAAGTTCTCGATAAATGCGAGTTCTTTTTATCCAATTGCGACGAGGGAATTTTTCAAAATGCTCGTTATAAGCGATAAAATTTTGATATTATGCGATTTTATGCAAGTGATGTACATGTAATTGAACGTTGAAGTTGTGTCACTGCGATAATTTTATGCGATTTCCGATTTAAGGTTTGCATGTGATCCTCGCAAAAATCAAAGATAATACACATAAAAGTGTTAGTATAATAGAAAATAAAAAATAACTGTAAATCATATAGCGAATCAGCTTTGGATTTCACGCGGTTTTAGAATTTTGCAAACAACACTGCGACGTTGTTTATGAAATTAAACAGCAGACAGTTTAACAGTTCCAGACGATTATTTCACTTGTATTTTTTTTATCTTTATTTATTATGAAAAGAAAACTTGATATAGTAAGGTCTACCAAGTGGAATGAATAGCAAAATTAATCGGTCTAATCTTCTAACCAATGTTATAAAAGCCATTCAAAAGAAAACAAAACCATAAACATTAGGAAGGAAGTTAATTTGAAACTGTGTAGAAAAGAAAAAAAACAATAAGCCATTTTCATAATAAAGTTGCAAATAAATTGTTACACAATAACAATTTATAATCATAATTATAATCAATTCATAATTATAATCTGTATTTTAACTATATGTATACAGTACATAACTGTATATACTGTATAAGTATAACATGTTTAAGAGAAAGTATACTATGCAGTAAGTTGTACAGTTACGATTATGCTGTATGCATATACGTACAGTGTATACAGTACTACTGTAGTTTGTATATATGTATAATTCTTATTGAATTATCTTATAATTATCATAATTCTGTCATTCTTAAGAATGACCCAGCTCTTTATAATTTCGCTCTGTCTGGCTATCTATCTGCTGTAGAATGCATTCCAACAAGCTGAGTCAGTCCCCTGACTACCTGCGTGACCTAAATTTGTGTTGGGTCCACCCATCGAGTGACGTTCTCAACAAGTCATGAGCTCCGCTCCCCGTGCATGGCGCGGGTTTACTTCTAGTACTTAATAACAAAACTGTACAATACTGTATAAAACTGTGTAAAACTAAATATAATTGTATAATACAGTATAACAACATATACAGGCAATGTATACTTGTAGAATCCAGGTATTCTATAAAATGCCAAGCTAATTTGCACTGGAAATAATTAGTAATTAAATGAGTTGGGTTATTCGGGTTCCTGACGGCTGATGCAAAGATTTTAATCTTACACAATCAACAAAATTCGGAGGTAAATGTTTGCTGAAAATACACGTATACCATATACCGGTACATATAAACATACAAAGACATATACACACATAGAATGAGAGTAAGAAAGGAGACTGCTTAAAAAATGTACATTATTGCGGGTTGTTCTTTGAGTGACCCACCATCCTGATATTTTCTCATCACATTCTTCATGGAATGGGTTCCACTTCATAAACCAGGTTAAGTACAGTATAAATAAATAACTATCCCATGCTTTCTTCACACGATGACGTTTATCAAAATATATAAAAAAAAGAAAAAACAACATAAGATAACCCTTCTCACCCACGATTTACCATTTAAATAAAATGAAAGATAAAAACAAACAAGCATTTTTCAACTTGCAAATTCAATTCATCGTTCTTCAGAGTTGTAGTTGTGTCATTTGTAACCACAATGCTCAGTGGGGGTCACTTTGTTAAGTTGACTTTACACGTGTTATGTCAAAAGTGAAGACACGACCTTACAGAACAAAAAAAAGGTTTAAAGTGAAAGTCATTTGATAAAAGATGATGCTGACCTAATGTGTAGGACCAACCGCCTTTACAAAAAAATGAACGAAGAAGAAAAAATCGAACTATAAATAAAATAAAAATGGAAGACAGGCACAGGATACAATCAAAATTGCATGCATCATGTTCCCACAAAGACCAGTGATCAATGACCAAATGTCAATTTTCCATGTGAGTGGGAATGAAACTGCATTTGTGGAAAATTGAATCCAAAAATAAAATTAAACAAACCAAAAAAGTTGTTATCTAGTAGACTATAATCTACTAATACAGGTTCATTTATTTAAATTTTCACATATTTTTTGAAGTATACAGGGTGAGTCTTTTATCGTGACACAACCAAATATTACGAAAACAGAGCATGTGTTAGGCAAATATTGTTTGTGGATGAGGGGCGTTTCCAATAGTGCTATTTTCAATGACCTTAAAATTAATTTTTACGAATATCGCATTGTTAAATTTTAAACAATGCGTCGTAGATATTTAGTCCTATTAGAAAGTTGTAGCCCCATTTAGTCAGATTCAACTTTTGTTTTATTTATTTCCAACAATGCAACCAAAACAAAACTTGATACAACAATCATAGAGAGTAAAAAGTATGCTGCCCTTACAATAGCTTCTCTGCGAGTCGCACATGCTATTCAGTAATGTTTGTTTATTTGATAGTTGTTATGCATCTTCAAATTTGTATTTAAATTAACCATTTAGCAAGCGTATCACGTCAAAATGTCGTGGTAATAATGTCGTCGACAAAAAAGTCGTGGCAAAAATGTCGCTGTACAAAAATGTCGCTGTGCAAAAATGTCGCTGTACAAAAATCCGCTGTACACATTTTTGTAACATTACATTTCCATACGTTATCGTCTGTGCTGACTCGATAGTGCTTACAGGAGACTGCGTTAGGTTAGGTTAAGTTTGCTTACAGAAGACTACGTTAGAGTTTAGGTTAGGTTAGGTTACAGAAAACTAGAGTTTAGGTTAGGTTATATTTTTTACTGATTTTTTTTTTAATGGTGACATTTATTATGGCGACATTTTTGTATTGCAACATTTTTGTACTGCGACATTTTTGTACCGCAATATTTTTGTACCGCGACATTTTTGTACAGCGACATTTTCGTCGACGACATTTTTGTCGACGACATTATTACCGCTACATTTTGTCGTATATTCTGTAGCAAGTTAGCAACTAAACTAACTCCACTGCATAGTATGAGCCACTTGCAGCAAAGCTTTTTTAGGGGCAGCGTACCTTTCACTCTATTTTTGAGAGTAAATTATTTCGGTTGCATTGTTGGATATAAATGAAATACGTGAACTGAAACAAAAGTGGATTCTGACTAAATGGGGTTATGGCTACTACAACTTTTTAAATGTGACTCGATACCTACGACGCATTGTTTAAAATTCAACAATGGGATTTTCGTGGTTAATGAAAATAGCACCATTGGAAAGATTCCTCATCTACAAACAATAATTGCCGGACACATTTGTTTGTCACGTGCTTTGTTTTCATAATATTTGTTATGTCACGATAAAAGACTCACCCTGTATAGTATTAATTACGTGTCAAGAGAGAAATCCCGAGATTTTGCACAAAATAAGCATTTCGCAGCTGTTCATGATTTTATGCATTTGTTACCAGCAATGCAGAAATTTATAGAATGCCTGGCCACATTTAGCAAAGTATAAAATAACATCTCTTATACAACTGTTTAGGTTAGTTCATAGTTAAGGTCAGTTTACAACATTTTCTCTAAAAAAAAATTATTGTCTAAATTTAAGCTTAGATTTAAAATTAACTACATTTTTGCTCAACAACTATTCCAATGCTAATTTCATACATTCCTAAACCAGACTTGACATTCTATGGAATGCCTGGATTCTATACATTGCCGGTAACACGCAATGCTGTTCATACAACAAGTTTTTACTCCAACGAGAATAGTGCCTGAACTAAATAAACTCGTTGTACCAGTCTTGACTGTTCAAAAAATGCAAGAATAGCACTATGAGTCCAGATTTACTGGGACACCCTGTACATATGAAATGACATTACAACACCAAAAAAATACAAAACAACTACATTAAAAATGTTTTTTGAAGCACACTCTTAATACAGCCTACTATCAGATACACCGTATGTACAGTAGTGGTACAGTATACATACAAAATGCAAAAAAAAAATACATTTTTGACTTCTGTATATTTCGATTTATTCAAAATTTGATTTATGCGAATTAAAATTTATGCATTCTGTGAGTAATTCGATATTAAATTTATGCGTGTTTTGAGTAATTCCATATTTGATTTCTGCATCTTTTGATGTATTCGAATTTTGATTGTTGAGTGATTCGATATTTGATTTATGCGAGTTTTAAGTAATTCCATTTTTCATTTCTGCAATTTTCGATTTATTTATTTCTTTCTATATGCGATTTTTTTTACATTGGACTGATGCGGTTTTTATAATTACGCGATTCTCGTTTCTGGCGTTTTTTGATACATTGGACTATACATTAAATTCTCATAAACGACTGTAGATGGCAGTATACCTTCAATTCCCATCTCACAAACACACAACTCACTCACAAGTAAAGCTAATACTGTATATAAAAAAATGAGAAAAAGTTCGTTATTACAACAAAACGAAAACACATTTGTCTGATATAAAGAGACGTTAGCAATTATTTGACAAAAACCCACACACCAAAAACCCATTCCCACATTCCATCTTTTACACGAACATTATCATTTACTTTTCCAAAGACTCATTTCGCATTAAGCAGCACAAGTTTAATTTTTTCTTCTTCTTCAATTTCAATGAAATCTTGGAAGAGACGATGAAAGAAATTGAAAGAAAATATATAATCTGGAAGGGCTGTAGGTTCGGTGACCACCTAATGACAACGTGTCACAAGTCACCACGCACTCTATCATTCAGCGGTGAAGGTAGAAATCTTTTTAATCGAGGCCCCTTGACTCGGGGCAAAAGATTTTGGTCTTGAGACAAAAACACCCAACGAGGAAATGGACCATCAACTTCCGAATAAACAAGTTTCAGATTGCCATCTTGGCAACTCGACTCTTCTTTTTTTTTTTCAATATTTCAAAAACGATAAATATATTCGACATGTTTCACGACACATCGTTGCCAAATGTTATTGAAATGGAAGTGAAAAAGTGTTTGGTGTTTCTTTTTATTTCCATAGACAGTTGGCGTCATCTTATCTCGCTTTCTCTCAGCGGGCTTACTCACGTTCTTTACAGATAAAGATCCTCTCCACGAGGGCTTTTCAGACATGCCAATGAACATTTTTTCAACAAAAAAAAAATGGCTGAAGAAAATGTTGCGAACCTTTCAACAAATGCAATTTTTAGTGAACGTTGAAAAGATTCGGCGTGTAATGGGTACATCTTAGATTGTATGTGATGAAAATTTTAACAACCGACTAAAGATGTACAATATTTTTTTTTCTAAATATAAAATTTATATACAAAACATAACCTTTATTTCACGAAATCAACGATTTTCGCGAATGCAGTTTAAAATTTTAATACGTGAAGTCACGAATATCAAGGGTTCTCCCAATTTCTGTTTTGCTTGTATAGTATTAGGCCTCCTCTCCTGTCACAAATCATTTTCGTTGGCCAAGTCCAGCAATTTTTTAGACAACTGTGACGTCACCTTTTTGCCAACCAGTTTTTATTGGATGGGCAAGAAGTTGACATCGACCACAGTTGTTCACAAAATGAATGGATTCGACCAAGAAACATTGTGTGTGACTGGAGGCCTTTATTTTATAAAAAGCCAAACTGACGATGAAGCCTTCTTTGTCATAACCATCATAACAATCACAGTAAACAAATACTGGCCAATCAGGCATTGACAATCCGCACTGGAACGCATTTTGTTTACACTCGCGTTGTTATGGTGATCCCCAGTGATCCACGGGGTTCACCATAACAACGCGAGTGTAGATTTATATTACAACAATGAACTACGTGATGGACAATAGCTCACTTTCTAAGTTATACTACATAGTTGTGTACGTACATTTCCATACTAATGTACCGACCCAAAATGGCTAACATGAACCCCGTGACTGCGGTTCACCCGAAAACATTCTGAAGCCATTTGATTTGGACCCCTCTTTTATACTTATTTTGCTTACATTCACGTTGTTATGGTTCACCATAGCAACGTAAATGTAAGCAAAATAAGTATAAGAAAGGGTTCCAAATCGGATTGCTTCAGAGTGTTTTTGGAGTATTTTCTGTTAACAAAGAAGCCGCTTGTGGCGCTAGTGTTTAGACATGGTCATCATAATTGTTAACTAACCTAAACGAGTGTCTATAGTCAACCTCTGACAGGCAAACAGCTAATGTAAAATAAATATATTATTGGATTGTTATAGAACTAAAGGGTGTCCGAAAATTTGTCTTCACAATTTTAATACTGAAAATAAATAAAAAATTCTAAAAATTATTTTCTGACATCCTGTATATCTTTTATTTTAGTTTATCGTCCTATTTTTTACAAAAATATGACGGACAATGGACAAAAAATTATATTAACCTTTTATGAACTCCAATTGACTTGTAAGTTCATTACTGACAAAGAGCACCATCTCAATTTTTTGCTTTAAATTCGCACCTCAAGTATGACATCTTCAAGGTAACTCAATTTTTTTTTCTTCATAATCTCAAGTTCAATGTTACCTGTCAGAAAAAAGACTAATTTATAGCTCTCTTACTTCCTTATGAATGATAAACCAATCCATTAACGCTTACGGCATCATCATCGTTCGAAATAGAAGTCAACCATTAAACGCGCGCAAACACTTTTGACTTGGTGATAAAAGGAACTTTCATCGACCAAACTAAATTTCACACACACACACACAGTTTATAATTTTAGCAGCTGACATTTCCAAGGTTAAAATCTCGAGTGTTTAATATTTCAAAGTCATCAATCGGCAATTTTGTATTGATATTTTGTTCAAAACCGTACAAGTTGACAAAATGTTATATTGATATACGACACTTTTAAAATTTCGGAATCTTTAAATTGTAAAATCTGTTCACGGATGGATGGAAAATGATGTCAAAACCTGTATAAATAATTTACTTTTGATCTTCACCGATCTCAAAAACAAAATGTACATCTTCACAGGTGTGTTTTCTCAGATTCAATTTACATAGTGTAAATTAAACCGAAATCAACTTACGTAATCACATGTTCAAATACAGTCAAAAATCACGACTTATGTACTAATTAATATACAGGGTGTCTTAAAATTAATTTATCTTGTATGTGTGTCACCGGCAATATGTAGAATCCAGGCATTTTTATACTCTTTATATTAGCTTCACTTGTCGTTTATCTACAGTCGTTTATGAGAGTATACTGTCTAGTCCAATGTACCAAATAAACGCATAAAACGAGAACCGCGTAAGTCCTTCGCATATTTAAAAAACGTATTGAGTCCAATGTGAAAATAAAAATCGCATATAAAATCGAAAATTGGATTACTCAAAACTTGCATAAATCAAATGTCAAATTATTCAACGATTGCATGAATTCAAATTCGCATAAATTAAAATTCGCACAAATTCAAATTCGCATAAATAGAAATTCGAATAAATAAAAATTAGCATTAATCAAACGTGCAGAAATCAAATATTCGATTTACTCAAAACACGCAGAAGTTGTATATCGAATTACTCGAAATTGCATGAATTTTAATTCACATAAATCGAATCACACATAAATCAAATATAAATTTGTTTGCATTAAGTGTGTATATGTACATGGAGTATATCTGTATCTGTATATAATAGTATATAAAGAAGATGCTTAAAAAACATTTTTAATAAACTTGGTATAGAACATCTTGGCTCTTTTGACAAAGTATGAAATAACACCGTGTATACAACTGTGTTTAGGTCAGTTAAAGTTAGTTTAAGTTACTCAATAATATTTCTTCTAAAAAATATTTAAACCGAGCTTTCAGTTAACTTAACCTAATTTCTCACTTTGTCAAAAGATTCTACGTATTCTGTACAATTTTTGCATTCTATACATTGTCACCATTGAATTAACATTATGTTAAAACTTTGTACAAAAACTTCATCGTGGTCGGTCATTAGTTGAATCTATTTGTATAGTATTCTATTAAAATAATGGTAGTTCTCGATTTATGCGTGTGGAAATTAGATTCAGGCTTAAATTAAGACGTGAATTAAGTCGGGTGAGAAGGTTAATTAGCAAGAGTCAACTTATGCCAAAGTTTTACTCGTGCCAAACGTAATAGAATGGATGGTAGTGGTTGCATGATTTATTAGCTATTCTCTTCATTAACAAATTAGTCAAATTAGAAAAATGGATACTTAACGCAGGATTGGGTTCCACGTGTCGGAACAGCATTTTGTTCATGATCTGCAATGAAATTTAGCTTAATCCAGGATGTGGTGATAAGATTACCATTTAAACAAGCATTAAGTCTTTTGTTAATAATTCACATCTTATAATATGAAGCTGGGTGTTTCATGAGTTAATAATTAACATAGTATAATTTAACTTTACTTCATCAAAAAGCAACTTTTAACATACTTTAACTTACACCGCATCTATGTAACTACTAATTTCATAATTCGCAGACTTCGTATGTAGGCTTATTTTATACATGTCAACACACATTTAATAAAACTTATATCTGTTGCCGACATTGTATAGAATCTAGGCATTCTATAAAATGCCAAATCTGAGTTAGGTGATGTATGAAATAGGCATTGGAATAGTTTATATCATACATTATGCTACAGTTTAAGTTAAGTTTAGCTTCATCTTTTTTTTGCAGAGAAAATATTGTTAACCTGTCTAAACTAATGTTAACTAATCCTATATAACAGTTCTGTACAAGTGCTGTTTCATACTTTGCCAAAGGAAACTAGGAATTGTATGGAATGCCCGGATTGATTGCAATATCAAACAAACCAATGTGCTATCACAAACTGTTATCTTCAAAAACAATGCTGCAAAACTTTTAAAGTGATACGGGCCAAATTGCACCAAGAAAAAACCCTTTAAAAACAGATGCGAGCCACAGTAGTCGATTATTATTGGAAATCAATAATAAAAAATCGATTATTATTAGAAATCGATTATTTTCTTTAACGTTTAATTTTTTTTTACCAATTTTTTACACTAATTCGTATACTATAGTCTTTGCGGGCTGCATTGTAAGTCCATACGGCCCTCGGGCCGTAAGCTGTGCAAGCCTGTTCTAAAACAACTACTTTGTTTTCACCCCTACAGTTTACGGGTGATGTAATCTGCTTACAGATAATACGAAGAGAAAAAAAAACAAACTCATGAGAACCTTTTTCCCTTGTCAAAAAGAAAACAAAACCCCATCATCAAACTGCATGGGATGTTACCAAACGAAAATGATAGTACATTACTACTGATGTACATACAAGAAGAAAAAAAACACACACTCTACAATGTGAGAAGAAAGGAAGGAAATGAAAAGCTCAAAGCACAGCTGAAGAACAAGAAGAAGTAGAAGAAAACACAAACAAGTATAGGAGGGTCAAGTTCAAGGTCCTGAAGAGTAGTCTCTGTTGGTAAAAGTTTTGCAGGTGAATACCAATGGACCAGTTGGATGATACGAAAGCAACAAGCTCAGCGGTTGGTCAAACCGTGTTCGGTAGTACGGCCTACGACTGAGTAGGTCTCCGGTTTCAGGATCATTTGGTGGTTGCCAATCTCAAGATTCGGTCAGATGCACAAACCAGTGACAAATATACTACTGTAATATACGGTACAACATCATGGTTTTCACATAATATAACGTGGTGATATATCTTTTGACAATTTTTTTTATATCAAAGTGATACCCGAGTGATTATTGATATTTTTGATTAGTGAATATTGATACCAAAGTGATTATTTGGAAGTGTTTGATAAAAAAAACAAAAAAACGAATGTTCCGTGCAGAAGAATATATTGATTGGCATTCCACTTAAATGGGCAAGTCTGCAATGGTTCATCTTGGGAACGTTTACAGTTTTTGGACCATAACTGGTGAGTTATATGCTTTGAAATTTGGTTATAACTATAAATTTTTTGTTAGATGAGTCTTATGTTTAACACAATTTCACACCGTTATTATGAATAAGATATATTAAGATATATCTGTTCATTTAATTATTTTTCTCTTTTGAGATATTATAACTTGTATCGTTCGTTGGTAGCCCTCGAGCTGTGGTACTTAATAAAATGAAAGTGAAATGAAATGAAAAGTTTGCAGTGTATATGTTACAGGCAATGTATAGGATCCAGACCACTTTTTGGAAAAATATAAAATAACATCATGTAAAAACTTGTTTAGGTTTACTTAGGTTAGGTTAGTTAACAACAAGAAAAATATTTAAGCTTAAATTCAAACCTAACTTAATTTTTTTCTTAACATACATAACTATTCAAATCTTAATTTTATACAATTGTTCAACCAGGTTAGGCATTATAATATAATCTCTAGGCATTGTATACAATGCCTGGATTATATACATTACCTGTAACAGGTATATTTTATACATACGCAGACAATGATGATTTCTGGTACAGAAAAGTAATTTTCGAAAAAAACAGAAAATTTTAAATTACATACTAAAAGAATCAACTGCCGTAAATATCAATCCCATATGATGTCACCATTATTATACACTGTGACATTTTGTAGTGTTTTTTGTATTGTATACAATGCCTAGAATCCTAGATTATATACATTGCTTGTGACATATATACTATATACATACACAGTCACACAGACACTTAATAGTGTTTTTTGGTGCGGAAGAATAACTTCAGAAAAATAGTTTTCAAACACCCTATACATAGTAAAAGAATCAACAGATTTGAATATTAATCTCACATAATGTTACCCATTACTATTCACTGTGACATTTAGCGGTAGTAGTGTTTTTGAAAATAAGTAATTTTTCGAAATTTTTTTTCACCACCTTATACAATAGCAAAAGGATCAACAAATTTGAATGTAAATCCTAATATCTTCCAGTTACTGTATGGATAGTCTGCTATTTTGACACAATAATTGTAAACCCTAATAGAATCAAAATGGGACATCACTCAATAAAAAATTGCTATACACATCAAACCACTGATAAAAAAAAGTATAATAATAATAGCAGGATATCAGTAGATGATGTATTACCATTATCTAACTCTACCAAACTCAATCATTCATACACAACCAAAATCAATTATACACACTACATCTTTTATCGCACCAAATCTACTGGAGGCAGACAATTCTTGATTAAATCAGCAAGCATCAAATTACAAGGCGTTCATCATTAATGAGCTCATTTTCATACTAATACGCACTGTTGCTTGCATGTCAAGATGATAACCTGCTTTACTCTGCTACGATACATCCTGTGACACAGTGTGTGACAATAACAGCCACTTGTTACATCCCAACAAACGAAACAATTAAACTAAAAAAAAAGGCAAAAAATATATAAAACTTTATGAATTACTCTAAAAATGCACAATAGCTGATCTTCAACTGACATTCCTAACGTTTATACAATGTATAAAAAAATACAAGATACTTTTTTTTTGTAAAGTAAAATAGTGGATATAATTATCAAACATGACATTTATATATTTTGACAAGCTTTTTTTTATAATATTAATTTTTTTTTAAACCATGGTGACGTATACTTAGTAATTAATAACATCCGTTTGTAAGGCACTGAAGCATACCTTCAAATTTAGAAACAAACCTTTAAAAACGTCAACCTGTCACTTTCGCGTTTATTTATAAACATAATAATAGACCAGCAGCCAAAACTCGTACTTTGTTAAGTTAACTTTTGACATTCGCGAGTTTGCTTATTCGCGAAAAGTAAAATTTACATCCACACATTCGCAACCTATTAATTTTTCGCATTCGGAAGTTTTTACTTCTCCCCCCCTCCCCCAGCGAATCCCCTTCCTGATTAAATTAATAAAATATAGAACTATACTACAGTATGACAAAACAAATGTAAACTTAACTAAACCAATATAAAGTCAAATCGTGAACTTAAAATAAATAACCGAAAATTTGCACAACTTGAATATGAATCAAAACTTTTTTGGGAAGTGGGGGGGTTTAGGGGGTAAGTGTACAAAAGTTGGATTTTTTGACTTTTTTAATTAAAATTGTAAAAAAAAACAACAACAGTTCTTTCACACAAATGAAACAAATAAAAAACTTATACAATAAAAGACTTATTATTTTTAACAAATAAAAAATCAACTTCCCAAGAGCCACCCTAATTTGGATATCAAGTTTGTTTCAAATCGGCTTATTCGTTTTTTGCATTACGCGCGCACAAATAGACAGACATAACAATCATTTATATAGATTTTGATATTAAGTCAATATTTTTTCTGTTTTTGCATGTGAACTATAAAAGTTTGACAATTAAACTGTGTAAAGTGTATCTCTTTCTCTGTTCGTGAAGAAATGTTTCCATGATAACAGTTAACTCTCTGGTTGGCAAGACCATCGCCAGAGATAGCTCGGATGGGCACCTCAATGTTGCCCGGAAAAAGTCATTCAGACTCGGCTTCGTGGTCAGCATGTGCCGTCGTTGTTGGATTGGTGATGTTGGCATAACACAAGTTAAAATATATTTTAACCATACTCTTTATATAGCTTACTATCATATACAAATATACTGCATGTACATACAGAATTCATTTTTGTTTTCTGCATGTTTCAATTTATGCGAATTAAAATTTATGCAATCTGAGTAATTTCGATATTTAATTGATGCGTGTTTTGAGTAATTCCATTCTTGATTTCTGCACGTTCCGGTTTATATAAAAATTTTGATTAATGCGAATTTAGATTTATGCGAAATTAAATTTATGTGATCGTTGAGTAATTCTATATTTGATTTATGCGAATTTTGAGTGATTTTATTTTTGATTTCTGAAATTTTTGATTTATTCATTTATACATGCGATTTTGTTTTACATTGGACTTATGCAGTTTTTGATTTATGCGAAGAACTTATGTGATTATTGTTTTATGCGTTTTTTGGTACATACAGTATATAGTATATATTCTTATACTCAGTCACTCAGTCGCAAAGTTACAAATGAAGTTAATATAAAAACACTTTGCACACAACAAAAAACCATAGCAACCTGTCCTGAGTATAAACAAAGAGAGCAGTGTTCTTACGTGCTACTATAGCACGGGTTAACTATTAGTTCAAGAATAAATGTAACGATTTCGATAGAAATGTGTAGTAACTTCAAAAACCTACGGGGTGTTATAAAAAAAAACCATTTCGTACTTTTCTTCACTCTTTACAATTTCTGATGAATTCATCTCCCACCACCGTTGCCATGTTTTAACAATCCGAACATGTCTGAATGAATCAACTTGTCACAAATGTGACAAGTAATATTATATCAAGTTGAGTTTTTTTTTTCTCATATCGCTGTTCTTTATGTTGAGTGATGAAAACGTCTTGGCAAAATCTTAATCCCATTTTGCTGCTGCGAGCAATGTCATTTATCTTCCATTCCTCTGTTTAAACTTCGTTATGTACATGCTAATGAAGTTGCGTTTTTTTTTTATAAATGACTTTTCAACCAATCATATACACATGTCAACACCATACACATACACACATAAAAACCAACAGAATCAAAAAAAAAACAACGTCGCATCTGCAAAGCATCGTAAAGCCAGATATTACTGTATAACTGAATCGATTTTTAAAAACGGGCTAGTCACAGTTTTGGCTATTCTAGGTTTTTTAGCATTTCTGAATCTAAATCAGTAAAGTTACATTCCACCTTGGCAGAGGTTCAAATCACATCATTACACGCCAGTTACAGAAAAACAAAAAGTGCGTTGTTTTTTATTTAAAGGGCCTAAGTCAGACTTGGACCCTTATCAATCATTTCCATCTACTGCGATTCGCTACAATGCTGGCTTCGATGGCTTGCAAAATTATCACTCCAAATCGCATAGTTTGTTGTTTCTATCGTCATTGCACACAAACTTCAAACCGTCCTAACTCCGGAAGCAAGCGTTTCCGACTTCATGGTCGTAGGACATTTTCTGCTTGTTTATGTCCCTAGATCTTATTCCCAAAGTTTGTATAGATCATTTTGATACACCCTAAAATATGGCTCAGTTTTTCATTGTTCTTCATTTCAATGTTTTAATTTTATTAGAATAATTTTATGTTCTATAACATAAATAATAAAGTTTCCTATCATATTTTGTCGAAAATATAGATGTTCGTTTTGTAGGATTCAGTTAATTTCTATATGTGACCCATGTTAAAGCAATTTTTTTTCAAAGAACCTAAGCCCACCAACTTTGACGCTTGTTAAAACTAGTTAAGAGTTGGTTTTGTTTTATTTTTATGTAGTTACAGTATCGCTAAGGATGTGAATAAAGAAGGTCATTATATGAAAATTAACTGTTTTCCAGTTTTAGTTGTGTGAGATAAAACTGGAAATTGTTTTTTCGTGTTCCCCAAAAATCTGCTTCACTGGACACAAGCCCGTTTAAAAAACAAAAACCGATTCAACTATACTGTTAACTTGTGTTGATTTTGTACTCCGTGATTATGTACAACAAACTCAATCACCCAGCATTTTTTTATTAATTTTGGACAACATATTTTTTTATATATAACCTAAGTGTTTATAAGACACTAAAATGATGTAAAGAAGATATGTTAAATTGTTGTAAAGTTGTTGTGGGCAAGCTAATGATGCATGAAATGAAGAAAAAAAATATTATACTTTATGACTCACCTGCTTAACATACCAAACAAGAACATCAACAAAAATAAAATAAAAAATAAAATAATAATAAAAAAAAAGAACAATCCTGTAATCAAGTATTTAGTTCCCATTTATGAGATGTACGCCAAGACATTTCTATATTAAAAAAAAAAATTTCATTGCCCCCACCATTAAATAGTTGGGAATCAACTCAGCGGGAATCATTTTTACACTGTTGCAAAGGGAGTAATTTATTTTTCCTATTCATCATCTTCACTAGCATGTTTGGGGAATAAAAACTGCAAATTACCGCCATCTTCTTCAACAAGAAGTAGGAAGATGAATAATAATTTTTTGTTTTGTTTTTTATTTTGTACGTTCCAAATTAATAACGACTTTGTCGCCCTTCCCATGTAAACATTCCTGCAAAAGGCAATCACGGTGGCGAGCCAATAAGGGTTGGAAAAAAAACAAACCCGCCACTCCGAACTTTTTTCAACCACCACTCCAAAAAGTGTTTGGAACCAATGGGTTATTCACCTGCAACCAGTTGGTTGGGTGTTCCAAACCACTATTGCCTTTGCCCTTGTACAAAGGTTGTTGGCGTAAACCATGCTCATCAACCCTGACCAGGAACCATCAATGATGTGACATTTCCATAAGCAAATGACAGCATGTTGCAGCGTTTAACCTTTGCATTGTCATCACGACGATGAAAGACTGACAATCGAATAAACATCACTTAACTCTTGCCTACCTACCACCCCAAGTCAAACTCAAACAACGTATGCGTACAAGACATCATTACTACAATAAACCTTTCTAGTGTTTTTTTTTTAAAAAACCGACTAAAAGAAAGGTTCATAATTATCCTAAATACGTATATGTCAAAACATTGAAGATATATCACATTATCCAATTGCTGTAAATATTTACCTAAAGCGCGAGACGTAACCCGATTTTTATCGATGTATCGTAACCCCCTCGATTTTTAACAGTAACCCACCGAATTTGCACAAGTTTGTGTTAGCGTTTCGATGGTGATGCTATCGATGCATGCTATCGATACCACATGGAATGATTACTACTAGAATCCCCGTGGTTACATTCTAGTACAGTAATGTTTAGTTATCTGCAGGTTATAATTATGAAAGAGGATTGGTTGAGTCGTGGTTAAAAAGACTGTGGTTCAATATAAAATAAGAGGAAAATATGTGAAGAGTGCATTAAATACGTCATAACTTTCTAGAGATTCAATCATGGTCATAAGTTAATCCATGGCACATTATACTAAAGTACTTCAGTATAATATTATACAGTACAGTACTTTAGTCTAATATACCATAGTTAAACAAATGTATTTAGTAAATGTATTTAGTGTATGTATGTAGTATAATGTGTTTAGTAAAATTAGTAAATGTATACAAATGTAATATACTTTTTATAATAGCTTCACTTGTGAATTTGTGAGTGAGCTAGGAATTAAACGTGTACTGCTATCTACAGTCGTTTATGAAGATATATTGTATAGTCGAATGTATTAAAACAAGGATAAAACGAGAACCGCATAAGTTCTTCGCATAACTGAAAACTGCATAAATCCGATGTAAAAAAATCGCATATATAAAAATAAATAAATCAAAAATTGCAGAAATCAAAAATAAAATGGCTCAAAACTCGCATAAATCAAAGATCGAATCACTCAACGATCGCATAAACTTAAATTCGAATAAATCAAAATTCGAATGAATCAAATTTCGCATAAATCGAAGCGTGCAGAAATCAAAAATGGATTTTTTGCATTATGTATGTGCATACAGTATATCTGTATATGACAGTAAGCAATATGAAGAGTATGCTTAAAATTTAAAAAGCATTTTAATGTAGGCTACTTGTAATAAAGTAATCTTCACTAACACACACACAGACACAACACTATGTATCCAATACCTTTTAAACATCATATAACTAACTGCATCTAATACCAACCAAATGGTAACCCACTATGGTAAAAATATTATCCGTGGAAAACATAATGCCATCTAGTGAAAGTAAAGCATAAACGATTTAATCTAACAAAGCCTATATCCCCAACAGATTACAGTTGATCTTCTATAACGTTTTCTTTTTAATTCTTTGTTCGTGCGTGTACTTATCCTGAATATCAATGATGATATGTAATAATCACTGGGTGTTGTTGCACACACACCTGTCATGACAATGATAAATATGACAAAAATTTTGAATGACAAGCATAAAAAGGCTTCGCTTTGAACCTCACCCAACTCAATACGTTCTCATCATCCACCCACATTCTATCTGCAACTCTGTTCTATACAGGGTATACATTCCATACTCATCAAAAAATCAACAAAAAAAAGTCTGTTTCAGATAAAGAACACCACTTAACAGAAAATCAAACGATGAGAAGAAAAAAGCCACAAAATCGAATGCATTTTGAAAAAATAATAAAAAGCGAAAGGTGTATGTAATAGTTTGCATACTGGTATAGATTAGTTTTTATCTGGATTAATATTCAAACCGTTTAATTCAACCACCTACACATTCACTAATCATATGATTCCCAAATTCTAAAATTTGGAATACCATGTATCACTCAAATCGCTAAATCTTAGCAGTTTATCGACTGAAAGACAGCGGAACTATTGCAGATGCGAAAGAAATGAAAAACCAGTTGAACTGTTTCTTCTAACAAGAAAATTAATACTCTCACTGATTCTAAATATATATTTAAAAAGTGTACTTTTTTTTGGTCATCGACCTGATGTGTTGGTGGTTGCCTTTGGGGCTTGAACAGCAATGAAAATGTGACAATATATTCATCAGCTCTTTCCTGATTACACTTTCTACTAACAGCGGGTTAACAAACTCGAATCAAATGTTAACAATCCGAAATCCACAAATTCACTTGAAAACCACAAATTTTAATCCCACTAATCATTTAATCCAACCAACATTGCACCAATCTTCAGTAAAGCATAGCACTACGATATCACTTCGGATCTAGGCTTCCGGTATGAGACATACTAGTAACATACTAGTCGATACTAGTATGTATAAATACTTTATAAACACTAGTTACTTGATACAATATTAGCCTACTGTACACATAGCACAAATGTCAGCTCAATTTTACTATAGTACGGTACCGGTACTGCAGTTGTACCCATAGTAATGCTATTACAGTACAGTTTTACTAGTACGTTGGTAGTAATGCCAGTACGAGTAATTTTCGATTTATGCGAGGGTTAAAACCTTTCATATAAATATTCTCCTAAATCGAAATTCTCAATAAATAAAAATAACACAATTCAACTTTAAGACCAGTATTTTGCGTCACACTGTGTGACTCACACGTGGTTAAAACGTTCTAGAAGGGAAGCAGTAGTTGCAAGAGCATTTAGTCACTTGTGCACCATAACACAAAATCGCATAATAATAGCGTGATTTTCTCCTATAGAAGCAAAATATAGCAAAATCATACAAAGAACTCGCATAATTCGAAGACTATGTGTATACAATACATTGAAAACTTTTTCACTAGTATTAAGGATCAACAAGCTTTAATTATTGCGCAATGACACTTCTGCAGCTTTTAAATATTTACATATACGTACAATACGTCTGAAATTCTACAGCAAAGTAAGAGAAAAGAAAACTAAAAGAAATGGACAAAAAAAAAACAAACAACTCAAATTAACTAAAAGAAACAAAATTTAAAAATGGAATCTTGACCATTAGAGCGATGTACCAATTAGACGCCAGTCAAAAAATATGACTCTCCAAGTAATGAATTGAAGAACTATGTGTAGTAAAAAAAAGAAGATATTTAGTCAAAAAACTTTCACGTTACGGATGATAAATTTAACAATATATTACAACAAAAAAACAACTGAAAACCAGATACCGTGCCGTCGTTCTACATATCATAAATAAATTACATTAGTTATGCCTAGCTTGGTTTCTATGAGAAAAAATGTTAAACATCTGAAAGATTGCGTCTTTGCACGAAGTTCCACATACTCATAAATTTCAGCTCATCTCTAGTTTCTTTCATCATTGTTTCTTTCAGCCTCCAGAATAGACCAATGAGAGTAATAGTCTTATGAAAAACTATGGACGAGAAATCAACCATTTCTCGTTACTGGACAGTGGATAGAGATATCCAACGGTCCAGAGGATCTGCCAATTACTACCATGCCAAACGCAATTGCATCGAAAAGGGAACTTTGTTTGAAGATCCCGATTTTCCAGCTGCAAACAGATCGATCTATTTCAAGAACAAACCCCAGCTTTGGCCAATAGTGTGGATGAGACCTCATGTAAGTAGGGCCTACTGGAAAAAGTCATCCAGTAACTCCCCAATTTCGTATTATGATAAGAAAAACGAATAGCTATGTAACTTGAAACTTTTTGTGATGATTTTCAGGAATTGTGCAATTGTCCCAAGTTCGTTTCTGAAAAAACGTCTAGTCATTATGTTCAACAAGGGGACCTTGGTAAATGTTTCTAAACACCTGGTACCCTACATCACTTTTCTGAATCTAACTTCTGCTAAGTATGTATTGCGTGTATGACTGTTACAAGCTGTCAACCACTCAAAGTCCATTAAGTCAAAAAAAGTTAATCTACAAAATAATGGACCAATCAGGAAGATATTATTGTATGTTACCAAGCTATAGACTTTAAGAAAATATACAATCCAGGAATTCTATAAAATGACTGGCTTTTTGGCAAAGTATGAAATTAGCATTTAAAATAGTTACGTTTAGAAAAGAAAATTACCTAAATTAAACAATTTCTACCAGTACAATTGGGACCAAAAAATTATATACAAAAAATTGGTACATAATTTGCACATGTCAATTAAGGCTAACTTTTCTTAAATATATAATAGTTTTTTTTTGTTGCCAAAACAGGCTAGGCATTCAACGCCTGAATTCTATACTTTGCTGGAGACTTGTCTATTAAATATCACGTTTGTGATCCAAACACACTCCTACCTGAGAATCCATTACTGTTAGTATGATAAATACTGTCTGAAATAATAGCCATTAAGTTAATAATATTTTGTGGTCTCCCTCACTGTCACTTATACTGTCATTCTGTCGATTCGTTGTTTTTGGAATGACACAAAATGTAATATCAAGAAGTGTACCCAAAAGTTTGTCCACACACAACATTATGTGCCAGTCTTAAAAGCATAGTTTGTACACCAATCCCTTGATTTTTTTTACAAAATCAAAAACTTGCAAACTCAAAAGATATTTTGCAAATTCGTGTAAAGAAATAAAAACATTAAAAAGTACAGTAAACACCTATATTCCACTAGCAGAGTTCAAGAATATCAGTTTTTTAAGCCTAGAAATTATTCTCTTCAACAGAAAAACGTCAATGCACAGTTAATGGTTCACTAATCAATTTGTTTGTTTATAGTTATCCATTAGTTTATCTGTTTGTTCAACGACATATTGGCCTTACATAAATGATCGGTAGTGTACTATTGTAGCAACATAATAGGTAGTTATAGCATAAATTCGTATAAGGTTTCATAAAAAAAAAATGGCATGTGTAAATGCAACAAGAGATTTGTGTAAATACGTTAGTTATTTTATGCAATAACTTTTACTTTTAAAATTATGGAAATACTGCACTATAAAACGATGATAGGTGATTATTTCAATTTTAGGAGATAGTTGGTTACTATCGGCCATTTCGTGTTTAACCATGACTCCCAAATTACTCGAACGAGTGGTTCCTACCGAACAAACGTTCGACAAAGGTTACAAAGGACTCTTTCGATTTCGATTCTGGTATTTTGGAGAATGGTTGGAAACGGTTATTGATGACAGACTTCCAACTTACAACGGTCAACTGGTCTATTTACACTCTTCCGACGCAGAAGAATTTTGGATTTCCTTACTGGAAAAAGCTTACGCCAAGTTAGTGTCTCGAAACCAAACAAGAAAATATCTCTAAAAAAAAATATTATCGTACTCAACAATCAGCAACTAATGAGAAGCCCACGATTTAGACTCTACGGTTGTTACGAGCTACTGGCGGTCAATTCTGCTTGCCAAGTACTGCAAGACTTGTCCGGAGGCATAGTGCAGAGCTTCAATTTGTCTGATCAAGAACTCGGTCTTACCTACCAAGTACTAAACAGCGGGGTGCCTAGGTCTACTCTATTGGTGGCCAGCGTTCGTCTGGTAAGTGGTGGTGATGGTACACAATTAGACATGGAAAGTTACCGAAATTTATTATCCCAGTTTAAAAGAGGAAAGCCAACAAAGACAAATAACCCTGCACGCTTTCATTAGGAAAACCGAAAGCAGTTTCGACTGAGAAATGGATTGCTGAGTCACCATTCGTTCACTGTCACCGGACTGGCTCGGGTTAGTCAACGATGTAGTAATGAAACAAAGCCCTTTGACAAATAAATTAAGGGCTCCGAGCAATAAAATGATAAGCCACACTTTTTCCAAACATGATATTTTTACATCAAAGTGTCCTTCAGTACTGTTCCTAGCTAGTTATTTTTACCATTTTCTAGATTTTACAGAAAATGGTAGTATAATATAGACATAAAGAATCAATGATCTTGTGGCTCATTATGATAGGCCTACTCTATGGAGTTTCTCATAAAAACGGCTCTCCTGAAAAATTTCAAAAGTGTGGCTTAGTTATGATTATATTGCCCGAAACCCTTCAAATATTTTCTATGGCAATTGTTCTAATTTTTCACTTTTTTACGTTTGTGTACTGTTTAAACAAGGTGAGAACTAATTATGGAGAAGTTCTTCTGGTTCGTCTGCATAATCCATGGGGCAGAGGAAACTGGAATGGTGCATGGAATGATAGGTAATGACAGCAAAATAAAGTACTGAATTAATCAGAATCAACTGCAAAATTGACTTTTCATGATTTTTAGTTCCTGGGAATGGGGCAATTTGTCAGAGCGAGATAAAGAACTGCTAAGCGTGAGGGCAAGAAATGAAGGAGAATTCTGGTAAGCAGCAAAAAAAAAAAAAATAACAAAAAGGATTTCAAAAAATATCTTCTTTCTCAATCACGCCAATTTAAAACTCTTTGTGAATGAGCACGTACTGTATAACCTTTTACGACATAAAAATACTATCTGTCCTCATAAACATACAAATACAAAAAAAGAAAGGTAATTCCGAAACAGGTTTGTGTAATGCTGATGATGATTCCATTACACAAGCCCTTTTACAACTGTGTGGAATGCAGGCACACTTAACTCATAAAATACAACACATTCAACCAACAGACAAAAAGTTGATAGCTCAAATTGATTTTTTTTTCAACCACTTACGAGATAGGATGGCGTTTGACAACTTTGTGCGTTGTTTCTCCAATCTCGAGCTTGTGCACGTGGGCCCTGATGACTGGATGCACGAACCGTCGCTTCATGCGAAAAATCCATGGCGTTCAGTACACGCTAGGCGAAGATGGAGAAATGCATTCAATGCAGGTGGTGGACCAGCATATCCAGGTACATGCCTATGACAGACAAATAACAATCAAACAAACTTCATATACGCGGTCGTTAAAATCAACAAATTACTAAAACTGCCCGAGTTGAGTAAAATAAAACATCACTTCAATGTATCATATACGCAGATCTTACAGTCCATCCTACTAAAATTTGTAGTTATCCAATTGAGGAGTTGAGTAGAATAAAGGTGTAACTCAAAAAAATTAGTTTTGAGAAAAAGGACAAAAATTTCTGGTACCTTCAAATTTAAGATTAAAAAACAAAAATCCTGTCAAATGTATAATTTATACATAGAAGGAAAATAAACTGGTTTTGCAAAAAAAAAATCTGTTAACTTTAGTTGACAGGCCTCAAGTTATAGGCTAATTTAAAAATGCAATTATGCCGTTATTCTTATTTCAAATATCGTGCTAATTTATAAATGCTTTTACACCGTTTTTCCAAAGATCTTTTTCATTGTTTTGAAAGTTGAAACAAGGAAGTGAAACAACCAGAAAGTGAAGCGACTAAAGAAAAGAAATCACAAAAACAAAAAATCAGATTTACAATATAGTCCAAAAGTGAAAATTATATGCAACCCAATGTACAGAGTGGTCTAACACGATTCAATATATCGTATGCATTTTGAAGAATAACGATGTAAGTGGATTTACACCGTTTTTCCACCCAACTCCTCAATTATGATTGAATGATACACAAAGGCGGTTAAGTAACATTTTTTTCTTCAAAAATGACATAGAAGAATTTTTTAAAATGTTAGGTGCAGTTCTAGTTTTTCTGATGCATAATTTTGAGCAAAACAACAATAGATGCAAAGATATTTGTGCAAATAAGTGTTTAGGGGTCCATACACAGATAGTCAACGAGTTTGCCTCGAAATTGACCAAATGTAACCCAACACCTTTTTTTGCACCAATGCCTTCAATGTTTGACTAAACTAATGTCTTGTCTTACATTACAGAAACCATCGCTGTGAATCCTCAGTTCCACTTACAAATTCCTCGAAACGGAACCAACAAATGCCATGTAGTGGTTTCCGTCATGCAACAATACGAAACTCGAAAAGATGTCCACAATAGTAACAACAAGTCTACCCTACTACCAATTGGTTTTGTCATCTATGAAGTAAATATCAAGATTTTGTGTTCGGTTTTCACGTAGGCTAGAATTGTTGTCATTGTAATAATGTTACATGAATTTGGTAACCACAAATTTTCGGTTAAATCATGAAAGTGGAATATAAGGCTACACTTTGACTTTAATAATAACATATTAAAAATTACTTATCACATATGTAATGTAAAACTAACCAATTTCAGGTTCCGTCTAATTTACCTCGATTAACGAGCCAATTTGTGGAACAACACAAACCGATGGACGTAACTCATCATTCATTATCGAGGGAATCGGTCACATTTTTCACACTTCCCCCTGGAGATTACATTATCGTTCCATGTACTCAAGAACCACATTGTGATGCCAAATTTCTTCTCAGGATATTCACGGACGAACAAAGTTCAATTAGGTGATATTAACTTCGTAAAGAAAACGAATATTATACTAAGAAGTGTAACAAGATTCGAAAATATTGTAATGTTCATATTTAAAAGTATCATTCTTAGGACATCTGTAAACAGAAAAATCTATTGAAGCTTTACATTAGCATTTCTAAATTTTTGTTATAATCTATAGTTACACTCAGAGTGTAAATTGTCGTTTAAGTAATTGTTTAACTTAAGTAATCGTTTTTTTTTGTTTGTAAATTCTTATCAAATTATATATGTAATTTACATATACTGTATGTGAATATAATAAATTTAATTATTTTTTTACAGGGAAATTAACGATGAGAATGTGATTTTAAGATACTTGGGTGTGGAAGAAAATGGGCTATTTATAAATGCCAAAAATTATGTAAGTATTTTAAAGCATTTGCTAAGTTAATATAACTCAAAATTAATTATAAAAACTGCATTAAAAAAGCTTTTTAAGAATACGATTTACATATAGTTTTGCTCTAAGAAAATTAAGATTTATGCAAGTTTTGAGTAATTCCACTTTCGATTCTGCAAATTTCAATTTATGCGAATTTACATTAATGCGATCTTTGAGTGATGTGATATTTGATTTATGCAAGTTTTGAGTAATTTTCGATTCAGTTTATGAGAATTTGTTACATTGGACTTATGCAGTTTTCGATTTATGCGATTCTTACTGTATGCAATTTTTTGATCCATTGGACTATACAGTATACTATCATAAACGTCTGTAGACGGCAGTATACGTTCAATTCCCAGCTCACTCACTCACAAGTAAAGCTAATATAAAACGTATAAAAAGTGAAAATAATAATAAGTCTACTTAATTTTTATGTAATACCTGTTTATATAAATTATATATCACAACAGGTGATAAAAATAATGTAATTTAATTAATATCAGTTTTCTTTCCAGCTAAACTATAGAAATGTTATCTGTAAGTTAATTCCTAAGGTAATCTATCATTTTTTATTTTAATTACAAAATTATTTTATTTTTGTTAAAAAATATAATAATTCAGTTTGTTTTTTTCATCATGTATATACAGTATCCTTCAGAAATAGATGCGCCACAATTATTGAAAATCACCCGCTCATATTGGAGGTGTAAGTTTGTATTCATATCTAAATCACGTATATCAAACAAAAATGTTCATCAAATTATTTAATTTGTTTGTTTTTTAATTATAGCTTTAGGATTATCTCAAAAACCAACTTTAGAGTTATGCAAAAGTTTATTGATGCTCAGGGATGTATCCTTTTATTTTATATATATATTTATACTTAATGTGGTACAAAAGGTAGTGGCGTCATTAGGAGTGCACACCTCACCGAGTAACATCATCAAAGGGGTAACACCAAAATGATGGAGAATTTACAAAAGTTAATATTATAACATGCCACAAAAGTCTATATTATAAAATGTGCATGCAGTGTTTCAGAAGAAATTTATTGTTTTGCATAAAACTATCTCGTTATATTCTACAAAAATATTTTTTATAAGCCCATCTAAAAGTATCAACATAAAGTAAAAAGCTAAAATTCTACGCCAAATTTGATTTACTGTACTTTACATTAGTATTGGCTTGCGCGGTGTTATGCTAGAAAGCCTTCAAAAGCTGTAGCAATGCGCTGCGCTCGGCAGGAAAGCACTACAAAGCTGTAGCCATTCGCTGTGTTATACAGAAAAGCTAAAGTATTTGCTTAGAAACTAACTTAACTTCGTGGTGAATCGGTGATTAAATTAAGTGATGCGGTTAAGTAAACATCTTCACTAATTTATTTAATAACATTCTAGCAGAAATGTATGGTAAATGTTACACGTGTTGAACCTGCTAATCTGCATGCACACTAGTGCATGATGCTTCAAATAACGGTTTTATGGCTACTGATCATGGGTTGACACCATGAGTTAGTGCACTGGGTGACACCCTAGTGACTCCACTGACAAGAGGTTCTCGATTCAGTGTTTGTTATGCACCAACCCTTCATAAACCGAATATCGCTTATATTTTCTTACAAAAGTAGCAAAATGCAATGATAGTTTCAGCACGAATCAGTATTTTCACATGAAGGGCTCCGGGCAATATAGTTAAGTGTGAAAAACCACACGTTTTCCAAAAAAAATGACATTTTTACACCAAACTGTTCCCCAGTAGTTTCTTCATGGTTATTTTACCACTTCCTGGATTTTCTAGAAAAGGGTAGCATAAAATAGAGAATTACTTTGTTGCTCAATATAGTAGTACTCTAGGGAGTTTGTTGAAAAACGACTCCCTTGAACAATTTTTAAAATGTGGCTTATCATTATATTGTCCAAAGCTCTTCATAGATACGTGGTAGATGCAAGCGCAGTCACTTGTTCACCACAGCACAAAAAAGTTAGCAAATTACATATAAAGAACTAATCGGGAACCTTCTCCACATCATTTCACTGGATTGTTGCAAACTATGCTTTACTATTATCCTTTATCAAATACCAGAGCAACATTTCTGGAAAAATTAATCTGGATGACATTCCAGGCATTTTCCACGTGCTTCATTTTTGGCAAGTAGGTGAAAAATATCCAATAGTCACTTATTTTTTTGTATACTGTCTAGAATCTAGATTAAGAACATTGCACAAAAAAAAAAAACAATTATGTACTACGATCAAATATCGTGAACAGATTTGTTAGATCAATATGTCATGGTTAGATCGTATCCTAATGTAAGACTTCGTGTTTTCAGACAGCATTTCTCAGGTTTGACAAAAGCCACATAGGTAAAGTCAGCAGTTACAACTTACGTCCACTACTACTGGAAGCTGGTAATAAAAACAAAACAAAACTAAAAAAAAACAAAAAACGTACCACATGTTTAGTTGAATTGATTGTCTGATGCTCTTCAAACAGGAGTGTCGGTCAGTAACAAGGTGTTGGAATGTCTCGTTCTACGATTTGCCAAAAATGCAATCATCACGTCAGAAGCTTTTCTCATCTCCATGGTCCAACTGTACCTTTCGCATGGTATGATGTTATTTAACTATTAACATGACGTAATACAGAAACCTGTTAACACAAAGTGAACTTTATCTTATGCAATACATAAAAACATTATTCCTTAACGTCACATATTTGTGAATAAGGATTTTTTGTGTAGTTGACAGCTAAAGTCTTCAGTGAATTGTAGACTTTAGACTGCAAAAGTCAGAAACCAACTTTTTTTTTTACTGAATTACTGCACTAACACCCTTCACTGAAAAATGGGATCAAACTTAAAGCAACACCATTAAATAGTTGTCAAAATTCTAATCATCAATAACCCCAATGACCAAATCACATCGAGCCTATAACATTGCAGTATGGTGACCTACAGTGTAGGTGGTATTCGTTGTACGGAACATATTACACAAAAGATTGGTTATCATCAACTGTGTTAAGATTTTTACATCATCGGTAGAAATGAAATTGGCAATTAATTAAAACCTATTTTTTTTTTTATCTTTACAGAGCGTTTCCATTATTTGGAAAACAAAATGAATTCCAGTCCGTTAACTACAGAAGAGGTAAGCAACAAACAGTGGGTCACTGAAAGGGGCACCTGGGGCAGTGTGCTGTACCCAATGACATCAGAGGAGGGGGGACACCAAAATAACTTTCTACGAAAAATTTGTGCAGGAGAGAGAGAAATAAGCTCAGTTTAATTTAACTAAAGCTGAAATTCAATGCTGTATAATGTTGCTTACTGTACATTCGCATTAATTTTCGCTGTTAGCTGTAGCTATGCAAGGTGTTATGCTGGAGAGCCTTGTATGAATTGCAATGTTCGTTATAGCAAATGTCCGTAAACCGAGAGTTGCTTTTATAATTTTACACAATTATTTTTTAGATCATACTGATGACCATATATTCCTGAACGAATACCTGAATGTTCATCCATACACCAGAACGAGTGGATCAAAATGAAACATTTTGCTCTCACCAAACACAACTTTCACCCATTGTTATTTTCACTACAACTGCAAGTCGTCGTCGTGACGTTTGAATTGAAGTTTTGCTGGAAAAACTACCACTGCCCGTATTTGCCATCTTGACATTCATTGTCGCCACATCGTTCAGAATATTTTAAGTAATTTATTCCCAAATATTTATACATATTTTTTGCAATAAAAAAAAAATTATAAGCAGCCTCACCTAAGCATACAGGAAGTAGTTAATTTCAGATAAGCTGCAAGGCACACACAAAACACACAAGTATTGTGATATTACTTGTCGCAGCTTACGAAACGAAACAACAACAGCACCGATTAAAATATCCGATATGCAAGGAGAAAAACATCTTTTATGAAAACAAAAAAGATATCTTGTCCTTTGAAATTGATATATTGAATCTTAAAAATCACATTCACAAAAAAAAAAAATATAATAATAATAATAATAATAATAAATTCATGACTTTTTTACGTTAACAATTTGCATCAAAAACGTTTTTGTCATATATCCACATTATCGAGAGTAGAGATAACCTACAAAAAAAACAAAGTCTCAACTTTGTAAGAACGCTATTAAGGGGATTAATATTGTTTTACATTCGCGCTCACGTTGTTTGTTTGTTTGTTTGACATATAATATATATAACTTTTGTATTTGTTTTTTTTACATAATGTACACATTTAACTGCTGCGAAGTTTGCAGCAATACTTTAAGCCCAGGCATGAAACTTCCAAATTCAGAGAAATTGCCCATTGACACAATCTGAGCGTGAATCCCTAGTGCGGCTTGGTAGTCGCCCTGCTGAACGACTTGCACGATTTGGTGCAATCCCAAAATTGTTGGCTGTGTAAGCTTGAAAACAAAAACAATGATTAACTGTCATTATTGACAATTGGAAAGCAATGAATCGCATTTGATCGTTAAAAAAGCACAGGGTGTCCACCATGAGATGTCAATAGTTTAAAGGTAAATACCATAATTAAATATGGAAATGATAGTGAACCTATCCGAGTTCCATAAAAATATTATCTCAATGCACCTCCACATGGGCACCTTTGGCGGCACAAAGAATGTCTAGGCGGTAGTCTAACTCACGCCATGTGTTCTGTATCATTCTTCCACGTCAACTGCCATTCATTTCTGCGTACCACCACACAACCTGTGCTCAGTCGCTCGGAGTTCCCATTTTGGAAAATGACTGACTGCAGCACCACTGTGGCTCCAACACGCACTACAGAATTTCCATATAAACCATTTGAATTTCTGCTTTTGTTTCACCCAAGTATCACATTTGTGTAACCCGATATGAAAAAATGACAAACTTTCCAAATGTTGACAAATCATGGTTGACATTCTGCAGATCTTTGCATATGTTACAAATGCATTAAAATCCAACAGGTGTGTAAATGCAAAGCATGTCTTGACAAAGAAAATTTTCCTTTGTAAATGTTCCAAAATTAAGGTGAAACAAAATTATTTTAAAAATATAAAAGAAAAACAAAAATCACTCACTCCACTTTCACGCAGTCTGTCGTATAACGATTCCAACTTCCGAGCCACGTCCTCCAATTTTCGTTTGATTTGCTGCAAAAAAAATATATTGACTTAATCAGATGATCTTCGCTAAATTGGCAACATCAATGAAAAAAATAAAACCATTTTATTAGCTAATATTATGAACGCAGAATAGTTCAAAAAAGTACTCACTGGATTCAACGTGTTTGATGCACAACGGTTCCTCAAATTTTCAAAAACGTCATACAGAATTTGATTTTCAGTTGGAATAGGACCCTTCTGTTTTTTAACTTCAGGAGTAATAATCGGAGCCTAAAAAGAATTTAAAAAGAACACATAAAATATATATAATATATTATAATAAACATTAAAAAATATTCCATAAATTTACACATATACAATGATGAAATTGAAGCATCGAAAATATAACAGTCAGCATGGCAAGTCATGATTTTGGATACATAGATTTTAGACACTTGAATTTTGCGTGTTTTAACAGGAAAAGCTGAATGGCCTTTGCCAAATGCAACGTACCATTTTTTCTTGCTGCACAGGTTGTTGTTGTATCTGTTGTGGCATTCCATACGACGCGGGATTAGATGGTTGCATGTAGTTGCTGGTGGAATACGAGGGTGGCCCAGGCATAGGTTCAACTTCGGGAGCGTTGAAGATTGGCCTTGTGATAGGTGCGGGAGATTGATAATCGCAACCCGTTTGCTAAGCAACAACAAAATATAAATAAATTAGCCAAACATTTTATATATGTAAAAATAACCAATGTGATTTATATGCACAAATGAACCTGACTAGACGACAGAAATATATAGCAAAAAACACACAAATGTACATATGCATTGCATACACAAAAAATATACAAGACGATGTAAATTATTATTATTATTATTTCATTGCATAACTTTCCTATTTTTGATGAAGTTCATGAGATATGCAAATAAATTGCTGATCTAGTTATCCATGCCAACCAATAAAATAAAATTTATTGTAAATAAAGTCCATATTTTTTTGTCAAATTAACCCGGTTGCATTAATTGGAAATGGAAAATCAACACATTGATATAATTGCATATATATTGTTCTCAATTCATGACCGAGAACATTAATGAAAGCTCGTGATTATTCATGCAGTAGTAGTATTAATGCATTAATTACTCATTTATTAGATGCATTAATTATGCACGTATTAATTGCGTTATTAAAAAACTGAAAAACAACTATGCAATGATGAAGGTTAAAAATCCTTTTCACAAATTTTCAGGGTTAAAAAAAATTGATGCATCATGAAAACTTATTGTAAACTGTTCAACTGGAAAACTGACGATTTAATATCATCATTCATTAATAACGAATTAATTAGTGAATATCAAAAAAACACAATCATCTCATAAACTGACTTTCGTTAGGGGAAACAAAACAACTATTAGCATTATAGCAGGCATGGTGGAGATAATCCATCAACCTGTGTTTTTGCGGATCTTGTATAGAGTCTCAAACCCGAATGATGAGCTGACATGATAACATCGGACTGAAAATATTTTTATGGGTTAACATTAATCAACCACTACCATTCTATACAACTTTTTGATACAAAAAAAAGCAATCCCTCGTTATCTGTGAGAATTAAGTTCCTGGACCAAAACTGCAGTTAGGAAGATCAAGATTCATTAAAAAATAAAGGATTAATTCAAGCACTGCATCGAATACGTCACAGCTTTTCTTGCTTATTTGATTTTACAATCACTCGTAACACTTGCTGAATGTTTATGAATACAGTAGAATCGGGTTATTATGATCACAGATAATGTCATCAATCGGCTATTGTTATCACAGTCGATTTCAAGCCTATTTATCAATTGTTTAAAGTTATCAGCCAGTTATTGTTATCAAAAAGCACTAGTCCCAAAGCGATCATAATAACTGGATTTCAATGTATTACTATCTAAGTTATGATAAAGTAATCTTCACTGCTAGACATCGACCAGATAGTACTATGCAATCATATAGGGAGGAAAATATTATCTACAAAGAAAGGAACGCCACCGAGTAGCAGACAATGGTATTATTTGCAATTTGGTTGTTTAATGAATTTTTAAGATAAACAACAAAATTTCGCTAATAAAAACAAAAATTTTACCAATCGCTTATACTAAAGATTTTTATTAATAAACCCCCACAGATAACAAGAGATAAACTGTAATGGCAATCTAAAATTTTGGAATAAAAATAAAATCAAAAAGCATAAGTAATTTTCTAAAACAAGCCTAGCTATAAAAGCATTTTGCACATTTCCATCCGAAATGAATATGAACCAAAGAAAAGAAAATCACATACCTTGGGTACACTCTTCAAAGATGGGGGATCATTCCATCCAGATTTAAAATCGTCATATCCCGCACTGACCGTCTGCGGTTGTGGTGTGTAAGAAGGCGTAAAACTTGATCCGGAATCTGAGAATATTCAGATTGACACGGATTGTTCAAGATAAGTTTGTCATTAAATATTGAAACATTAATTGAAATGTATATAAGAAAAAATGATATGTACATGGTACACTGGTCGTCATTTGAGGGGAACTTCCATACGAATAATCTTGTACCGATGTTTGCGGATAACCGTTGGATTGGTTAGGAGGATTGTATGCACTAAAAATATAGTTTATCATCATTTTCAAACATGATTTTACAACATTATACAGGATGTTCCTAAACAGTGACAAATTTCAGCCACAGATGCTACACATCAAAACAAAGCAATAGATAGATTGGTCTAGAAATGCTTCCCTTCTGAGATAACAGAGTGAAGCCACATTATTGCATATGAACTTATATCTCATAATCACTGCTAAGTGTAGTTATGCAAATAAATATGCATTTCCGGACCCATGTTTATATAAACTTTTTTTTTTTGCTATGTGGTTAAAATTCGACTAGAACTTTCAGGAACACCCTGTAATAACTGTTTCAAAATCAAATAAAAACAAACAATTATTAGGTTACAAACTAAACACAGTTACCTTAGGTTTGGCATAATGGGAGCGACGTTGCTGAAGTTCTGAGAAGATGGGAAAGCGGACGCAGTTGGTGAAGATGGTTGCGGCGAATAATAGCTTTGTCCGTAACTTGTTGCTGGGTTCATCACCGAAGGATCTTGAGGCAACGTCGGATAACGATGAGAAAGATTACCTATTTGATAATTAACAACAAAAAACACATCACTCACTTCAAACAGCAACAAAATAACTCAAAAATAATCCCCCCCCAAACATGAATAAATTCCTGCAAAAAATCTCCATATACACACACACGTCATGGACCAATACCTTCACATTGAACGCATTCGTTTACCGATGGCTGTGTACCATACTGAACTGCTTCGTGAGCCACCATTGAAGGGATTGGCAAAAGAGCGAGAGTAGAATTCGGTGCCGCCGCGTTTAAATCAAAGGATAACAAAGTGGGAGGAGTTACCAACCTACCTTTAGTGAACATGTTAGTCTGGGACTGAGACGAGGCCACTGGAGGAGCGGAAGGGGGAGCGATGGGAGCTACAGGTTGGGGTCCGGTCGGAAGAGCTATGGGTGCAACGGAGGACGAAGGGGCTCCTACTGGAAACGAGGATGACACTGCCGCATGGGAAGCTACGGTTTGTTGGTATGACATGCTAGCAGGTGGATACATGTAAGTTGAGGGAGCCGACATCGGAGTTGGATAACCAACTGGTTTCATCTGTTACAAAAAAATGTGTTAAATATTTGTCAGTAATTCAAGATATACGTAACGAACAATGTCTTAGAAAAATGGAAACTCCTAATGCGAACGTTGCCCGTACTTAAACATACTTACATGTTGCGCAATTTGCATTGGAGGCACCGCAGTCGCTGCTACGTTCGACATCGGAGGAACCATTCTTGATATGGTAGCGGGGGATGGTTTAATTTCCATTTTTGGAAATGCTGAGGTCGATGAATTTGCTTGTTGAAGATTCTGAGCACGATACAAACGTTCGCGTAGTACTACGATGGTTGGCTAAAAAAAAAAAATAATAAACCACCACACACAAAACCACTCATCAGAAACATTCTTCACACCAGCCAATCAAATTACATTTTAAATCGAAACTTATATTAACCTCGTTAGATGAACCCAAGTAATTGAGTGCAGTGGAAAGGCTGCCTTGCGATGCCAAAAGATACGCATATTGGGAAAGTTTACTCGCTAGCATTCCCGACGTTATTTCGCAGGACTGGGCATTCTTTTCTGCAGCCCTGCGCATTATCATTATCAGCTCAACCAAATTCTGCACATACACAAAAAATGATAATTAAAAAAAAAAAACAAAAAAAAAAAAAAAAACAGAAATATCTGTTAGCAAAAAAAAAGAAGTAAGTTAGTTTATCAAACAATGAAATGCACTACAGTAGTCCAAGTGTTACCTGTAAAGCGGTAGAATTGTCGGATTCGGTGTTCATTTTCACCCAACATTCTGCCATTTTTTCAATGCTTCCCGCACAAATGTAGCACAATATAGCATTGAAGAGAGACTCGACATCGTTTTCGGCTTCTAGTCTCGATCCCAAAATCACTATTTGAAATGAAAAAACAAAAAAAAAAAAAAACAAATTTCAACCTGTGTGTGAAGCAACCTGCATTAGGATCCCCAGTCACCAACAAATTTTTGGTGTGGCAGGTCGAACAATTTGTCAACCGTTTGTTTCTTGCCAAACCCAGTTTCCAAAACACCGGTAAAGTCAGACAAGTTGCAATTTCAACTGCCACTCATTGCTTGACACTGCTGCAACTTTCCCAACTTGCGCTGTTTTGGAAACTAGTTTGGCAAAAGAAGCTAACGTCACAAAAGTTCACAAATGTTTCTACTTGCTACACAAAAATTTTCGTGTAACAGGGAGAGCCTTTAGGCTTTCTTTCAATGTCCATTTACCACACAATGAAGAAAATTCTTCTAATTTCGAATGAGTTAAACAGGCAGCTAATGCTTCTTTCCAGCACTTTAGATCGCAATTTTTCACCAACAATGCCCAGTCTTGATTAACCACAGAAGCTATAAGCTGTAATACACCAAAATCAATTAAAAAAAAACAAGTTATAACCATATGTTATCAAAAACATACTAGCTATAAAGCCCTAGCTTCACACGAGAAAGTCACATCCAGGTGCTATGTATATTTAGAATATGTACGCTTCATCATCATTTTGTTTAAACTTATGTTATATTTGGCAACATTTGTGAAACCTCATGTTGCTTCACAACATTCGTTCATTGTTTAATCTCATGTTGCTTCGCAACATTCATTCTAGCTGAAAAGCCCATGCTTCGCACAAAAGCCCCTCCACCACCAGCTCGCTTTATTTATTTATTTTGTTCCAACATTTAGATAAATATAATGTTTAATACGGCACGAAGCGCCACCTACAGTTGTTTCTGTGCACAATTGTTGAACTTGTATTGCATAAGGAAGAACGTGACTTTCACCTCCACAGTGTAATGGGACTCTCCCAAAACCCGTCCAGACCGGAAGTTAGAGTATAGAGATTGAAATACAATGATCCATTGCAATTTTGTATACAACTTAAAGCAAAATGTCAAAAAACAGCACACGAGAGAGAGAGACACAAAAAAGACATCATAGCAATATGATATGACGACATTACCATCGACAATTCCCCCTTGGCTTTTTTCAAATATTTCTTCTGCGTTCGTTCCAACAAATCCTTGCCGCCAGCCATTGCAAGAATGATAGCATCAGCGTAGCGATTTTCTCTCAAGCAAAGATTCACAGCAACATCCAGATTGCCAACCAGTAAAGACTTGCTGATCAATCCTTCAGTATCTACAACAACAAGTTTTACTATAAAATCAGCAATGAACAAAATAAAAAAAACACTTTAAAACAAAAAATAAATCTGCACCTCCATCTGTGGGGATGATGAAGGAGCGTATTGGTGAACCAGGAGAAATGTCTTCACTGTGTAATGTGGCAATAGCATCAAATGCAGCTGCTCCTTCGCTAGGGATTGCTGGCATACTATCGGGCGTCTAAAACACAAAATGGAACTTTTCCGATATTCAAGATTCGAAATCTCTTAACGCAGCTAAATACAAACAAGTACATTAAAATGTTTTTTTTTAGGCATACTCTTCATATACTGTCATACACAGAAATATTTTTATGTACATGCATAATGCAAAGAATCCATTTTCGATTTCTGCACGTTTTGATTTATGCAAATTAAAATTTGTGCAATTCGATATTCAATTTATGCACATTTTGAGCAATTCCAATTTTGATTTCTGCACGTTTCGATTTACGCGAATTTTGATTTATGCAAATTTCGATTCATGCGATCATTGATTAATTCGATACTTGATATATGCGAGTTTTGACTAAGTCAATTTTTTTGATTTCTGCAATTTTCGATTTACAGTATTTATTTATATATACATATGTTTTATACGTTTTTTGGTACATTGGACAGTATATTCTCATGACTGTAAATAATAGTAGTATAATTATCATTTTGCTCACTCATGAGTGAAGCTAAATAGCTAATATAAAGCATAAAAAATAAATGATCAAATCGTTATTAAAACACATTCACTGCACATAATGACGATTGTGATCATGTGCAGTTGATGTGCATTGTTGCTAAAGAACTCATTTTTTCATCATTACAATACAATCATAATTTCAAAGAAACATGTACCAAAAATCTTACACTATACTAAAAATCATGTGACTGCAAATTTATAATAAAAACACAAAATAAAAGATAAAATGTCGTACTTGGCTGGTACTCAAGTTGGCAGCAAAGTTTGGCGAAGCTCGTAACGAATTACCAGAACTCTGTAACACGAAACACGTTGCTGAATTAAGCGACTTTCAATTATATCCTACAAATTACAACTGTATTCATGAATGTGACTTACACCTAATGCAGACATACGAATCGCAAGTTCTTCCGCATCGACTCCTTCTTCATCCCCATGATCTCGTGAAGGCGGGTGTACACTTATGGAAGCATTTATCTGTTGGCAAATGAAATAAATAATGATTTACAAATCAGCACAATAAGAGATTTTTCAAATTTCATAAGAAAACGACGTACTGTTGCGCTCACTTCCTGGGGATCGTATCCCAGCAAATTCAGAAAAGAAACACGTGGATTTTCATCAAGGCTAGCCTATGATAAATGAAGAAAAAATCATTAACAAACTAAAAAAATAAATCAAATTACATTAAATTTAGTTTAAAGCAAATGACGTCAATGTCAAGTAACAAAGTTGACGCGCTTTCAAAGCAAGTGATGTGAAAATACTAACCTTAACAAATTTCCATATTTTTTCATCTTCTTCCGACGCAGTGCTCACCAACTTTGATTGACAGAATTCAGTGACGTTCCCCGTGCTCAAAACGTTTTCCAGTTTAGCTGATCTCGACACAAGATCAGATTCTGTGACGACTTGGCTGATCTGGACAAGGTGTTGCATTTGCACATTTTGAGCACTTGGTTTGGGGTTTTCAAAGGTTACCAACTTTCCACCAAACTGCAACAAAAAAAAACAAACAAACAACCCAATGAAAAAAATGTCGACGACAAATTTGTCGACCAAAGGTTATGCAAACAAACATTAATACAACATACCCCAAATGATGCACCGACAGGTATTCGTAACCATTTAGGTGGCTTCGTCAAAGTAACCGAGACACCTCGATGTTCCATTTGAGGTGGCAACGTTGGAGCAAACGGTGCTGCACCGGGAAATGCATCAGCAATCTATTTAAAAATAAAAATATCACAATGAAAAATGAACAAAAAAACAAAACTTCAGAAATAATTTAAAATTTTTTGAATTTATCAAAATTTGACACAATTATTACCTTTGAACTGGGTTGGACCTGTTGTTGGCCACCCATTAGAGAATAGATGCTAACATGTCCATCAAATGAAGAACTCGCAATAATGGCTGGATTTCGTGGACACCAAGAAACATCAAAACTCCATTGATTGCTCATAGGTAATTCCCACACAACCTATAAAAAACAATCAACACCATCAACAAACATCAGCATCAGATAAGAATTAATTGTACGAAGCATTTGAAAAAGATTGTTACATTTTGACAAGGCGACAAAACTAGGTGACCAGATTTGAAAAATCAAAAACCCAAACACAAAAATGATATATCAATACATTGATGAAACAATCGATATATCGACAAGTATGTTTTTCAAACATTGTTATATCAAAAAAATGTTAATTTGTTGATAATAATTCGTTTGACACACAAACTTTGTATAACCAGATTTCAATAAAGGAAAATTGAACACACTGAAAACAGCTTATTATGTAAAAAAAAAATATTTATGTATTATTATTCGTCACTTAGTTGTGGGCATGTCAAAGTGTAACGATCATTTTGAAACACACTGTATATTTCAAAATTATACTCACTTCTCCTCCAGGTGCATTACTGTTTGGGTTCCAGCACAGAATACGACTATCTTTACCACAACTCATCAATAAATCGGGATCTTGTGGACACCAAGCAATAGATAAAACACCTCTGCAAAAAAAAATAAAATAAGTAAACAGATAAATAATTAAAATAAAATAGAATCCAAATGAAACAAAAAATTATTCTTCTGAACTTAATTGCAATTTTAATACACTCTTCGAGTGTTGAAACAGCAGTGAAAACATGTTACCGTTGGTGATTTTCTAAACTCTTCAATGGCGCCGTTGCAAATCGAAGATCCCACAACTGAATGAATGGTGTATGATCGTCTTCTGATGCTAAACACATTTGGGTGGCAACTTCGGGATGCCAAGCAACTGCTTTACATCTTATCTAGCAAAACAATCACAAAAATAATTCAAGGCTATAATTTCATCAATATTTTAAATAGCAATGATGCAATAAAATTTCCCAACTTCAAATGAAAAAAAAATCACAAATTTCGAAAAATAAAAATAAACAAATATATATATATATATACGAACTCGCGACATGCTGTCGCTGACTTTGATTATAGGTTCGTTCTTTCTCAAATCCCAAACAACACATCTTGCAGGAAACGTGGACGCCAGAATGTGCTGGACTTGTCTATTCCATGCAACACATGTTACCGTTTCTCCAATCTACACAAATAATGATGAAAAAAACAAAATCCATATTATTTTCCTATTCATTCAGGCCTTTTTAATGACCACCAATATATTCAAATAATATCTATAGAGAAACACCAACCTGGGGTTTTGCACCTGGTGTCATTGGACTGTTAGGGCTGTTTAAATCCCAAATGTAAATTTCCGATTCACTGGCACCAGACGCTAACAAATTAATCTGAAAATTATATTAACCGTCATTACTGAAAACACTATTGTATACAGGGAGTTCCTGAAAAGTCTAGTCCAATATTAACTACAGATGCTATGTATAAAAACAAAGCAAACACCACATATAAGCCCGAGACGGGAATTGCTTCCCTTGAGATATCACAAGGTGAAATCAATTAAACGCACGGGTCTATGGTCTCATGGGCTGTATGTATGCTGTAACTATGCAAATGAATATATATTTCTGAACACATGTTTATAAAAAAATTGCTTTGTTTTGATGTGTAGCTTTTGTGGTTAAAATTTTACAAGACCTTTCAAAAAACACCCCAGACAATTATTATTGAATCTTCTGTATATTGTTCAAAATACCTGAAACGGATTGAAATCAAGGGCAGTTACAGGACCTGAATGCTTGTCACGTTGACATATTAATGGCATTTCTCCATTAACAAGTTTAGCAGCGTCAAACATAAACAAATTTCCTCCGTCGGCTCCACCGACGATAACTCCATTTGGATAATCTTCCGATACCATGCCGTGCGAACTCCATGCTATTTTGTGAAACCTATAGTTGGATATAGCCATAACATAAACCTCCAAATGCAAAAAAAAACACTTTTTGATGTACTTAACAATTCAGAGTTTTGTGGCTTTTCAAATACACAAATGAAGAGCTTATTTCCAAAACGTCTCAACTCCGCTTTTGATCATTTTAGAGCTAAAAGGCTCTGAAAAACTATTTTTATTTTCAAATTTCACATCCCAACAGGGATAAAATACATCTGATAAAAGAAAAGTCATATTCTATGCAAAACATGTATAAATAATTTTCGTTTGAAGTGCAAAACAGGTTTTCTATCTGTGCATTGCTGATGCCAAATACATTATTTTCAAGACTCAAAAACTATTATTTTATACTGAAAAGCACTCTCAAAAACCATGTTCATGTGCAAATCCTGTGGTCAAATTAATAATATAAAAACGTTTCCTGAAAAATTGTATTTCATGGACTTTAGATGTTTTGGAAATAAACTGTTCAAAATGTGCGACAAGATGGTAGGTTAGTAAACAAGACAGTTATATGCGAGCTGAGTGTATTTCAGTATCAAACGGGTCATGACCGATTTAGCGTGAACACATTTAAGATCATAAACTACATAAAACAGAAATAGTTTTGTTTAATTCTCGATGACACTGGAGCTCAACATTTATATACCGGTAATGCAGAAAATAACTCTTCACTTGTAACATTGACATTGCAATATTGAAACTCAGCTCAACTTCGAACCAAACTTACCTGCAGTCAGAGCTGATGCTACCTTTCAATGACATTTCCAGCCCAGGTTCAGTCAAATTCAAGCCATAAATTTCTAAGGAAGCCGTTGTGCTGCAACGAAAACAAAATACCAACAACCATGCATCATGGACGTGTTTGTCAACAAACTTTTATTTTTTGGTCAATGTAAAATTAGGAATACGGCCAACCTGAATGTGGCATCAAGCTGCTGGGCTGCTGTTCCAGCTGCTAGATAAATGGGATGTTGCGTTGCCGGAGACCAAGCAACGTTGGCTGTTCGTTCAACTTCTTTAACCTTCATTTCTTAATATAATGAATACATAAAAAAAAATAGTATATCCATCATCTTGAAAATATATATATATATATATAAAAAAAATAAACACCACATGCCAGACATATCAAAGTACGACGTATCACTTAGTACCATTATTATTTTGGTAAAATATATTAATAACAGCGTAGTTATAATTCATTATCATATACACGTTTATATGCCGGTCCAATAAATTAAGTTCGTATTATTATTATTAATCAAGGAACCCGACTGGAGTTTAATGGAGTTGTGTCTTAGACATCAAACTTCTATATGCTCGTGAGTGGGCTTCACGTAATACAGATCAGCAATATGTTGAGTGGTGTTTTTTATTTGGAATGTTATAAATATACTGTAATCAACAATGAAACACTTACTGTTTAATATTTGAATGATGAACAAATGTAAAAATTAAACAGACACACGTCGCTCTCCAACGTGGCATGCATTTAAACAGTGTGCTCTCTAAATAGAATCCTTGCAACACGTCTAGATAAAGCGGATTAAAATATATATCTATCTATAATTCAAAGTTGAACCACAAGATAGCGCCAGTATCTTGTAGTGTTCATAAATGACGTCATCGTACGAACCTTGAGCCTGAAGTGTAAACTGTACATTATAAAACACCAAAAAAATTATTTTTTTAAATTTTAAATTGTGGGTTAAAATTTTATACATGTGCTCTAAATATATGCGTAATTCTTTTGTTTTATAGAGGTTATATTTCATAAGCAATTTTTTTTTAAATATATTTTTTATGTTTTTTCCAAAATATTTTTTGAAAAACTTTAAATTATTGTATTAAATTAGCGGTCTAAACAGAAAATAAAAAAGATTAAAAATAAAAATCAATAAAAATTTTGAAAAGAAGTTAAAAAGTTCCGACAGTAATATTAGAATTCATTAATTATCCATTCTTATTAGTGAAATCACAATGCTACCTGGTAATATTGTTGAATGGTTGAATCTTGGAATTCAATCGTTCCAAGATTCATGAAATTCCATGTTGAATTTCATTCAACATGGAATTTCTTAACATGTTTTGCAAGTGCTGACTTTGTTATGTTCATAGATCTTAGTGTAATTAAAAGTTGTACATTTGTAAGATTTTACTTCTTTCTGAATTCTTACATGAAGCGCCGATTGAGCTGAGCAACTGAGGACCACTTTAAAAATAAAACATTTGTAAGGTTTTTCACCCATGTGAATCCTTTGATCCACTTTCAAACCTGACGACTTGAGTGTAACTAATTTTCCAAGAGATCAAGACGACGATTTTCCCTAAAAGAATTAGGCATAACAAAATCAACACAACACTAAATATTCTTTTTGTCAAAATGAAAAAGTGAGAAAATGAATTTATTACTAATAAAATATGCTTAAAACAACATGAAAGATTTGACTATAAAATGATACTTAAATTAAAATATTACAACAACAAAAACTTGACAAGTGAAAGTCTTCAGCATTCTTTCCAAACATTTTTCTTCTTCACATCAATATTGCAACAAATGGAAAGAAAATCAACTGAAGTGTTTAAATAACATAAAAACTTTTAACCTATACACTAATTATTTACATTAGTTGTTTGGAGTCCAGTTGTAATAATCGTGGTGCTTAGTCGGAGTGTATTCTTTACTGAACTTCTTCACATCCTCTACCGTCAAGTTCATGTAATCAGGTTTATTATCACGACCCCCCAAAGAACCCGATGGTTGCGAGTTGCTATTTTCTTTCCATCGGTGTTGTGGCATCAGAGGTTTCTTGCTTGGTGAACCTATTTTTCCAGAGTCTATAAAATAAAAATAGAAAACATTTTAGGCCCTTATATGAGAAAAAAAATTGTGCCTAGATGAAATAATTGACAAATAACTTGACAAAATTCAATTACCACTATAAATGCAACGTGGTGGAGAAAGGGGTATTTGATAGATGCCGGATGGATCAGGTGACACGTAATCAGGAGATAAGTTGTTTCCATCTTCTTCAACGGATGGCTGCCTAACTACCATTGTCATCATTGTTCGATTTGGCCTTGGTGGAGGCATTGGTTTCCTATCCTAATAAGAACAAAAAAAAAACAAAAACAATAAGTAATCAAAATTCAAATAAACATTTTTGAATTCAGGGTGGCCCAAAAGTCACTATCCATTGCAAAACTTTTCTTAGAACAAATTTAATTGAAAAGTGGGGTCGAATAACGGTCTAACTCAAAAAATGTAGTTTTGAGACAAAGAGCAAAAACTTCTGGCAGCTTCAAATTTGAGATTTAAAAAAATTCTTGTCAACTGTATATTCATAGAAGGAAAATGAACAGGTTTTGCAAAAAAGTCTGTTAACTTTAGTTGACAGACCTCCAGTTACAGGCTAATTTAAAAATGCAATTATGCAGTTATTCCAAATATTGTTAATTTAGAAATGCCATTTGCGCCATTTTTCTAAAGATCAGTTTCTTTTCCATTGTATTGGAAGTGAAACAAGCGAGTGAAACGACCAGAAAGTGAAGCGCCAAAAAAGAAACAAATCACAAATTATTCAGATTTACAAGTCGCGTTTCACATTCCAGCTCCAAAAAGTCCGAAAGTGCAAATTATAGGCAACTCAATGTCTTTATGCACTGGTCTAAAACAATTAAATATATGCATTTTAAGGAATAAAGACCTAAGTGAATTTACACAATTTTTCCACCCAACTCCTTAATTACACGTAGAATGACAACGAGTAGTGATTTCTGAGCCATCCTGTATATAATTTAATTCAATTACTTCGTTATCAGAAAACCCTTCCAAGCGATGAGTATTTTTTGGTGAAATCGATAAAGGCTTGAGAGGTAGTTTTGGTGGAAGCGAACGTGATAAAGAACTACTTTGATTTGTGCAAGGAGAATGTGTATGTTGTTGCGGAATTGGTGGGAGCGATTTGGGAATGTCGAGTTTGTTGAAGCGTTCGTTTATGGTACCGGTACTGACTTTCCTAGGCTTTAAAAAGGAAAACACAAAATTAAAATTTATTGTAAAAAAAAAGATTAGTCAAATCATTCATCGTTAAGACGTGAACTTACTGCATTATATCGATTTACATCCTCTCCCGAGTCCGATAGCGTACCACTGTCGTAATTGCTTGTGGAACTAATGGTACTCATTCTGTCACTTGATGACGAGCCTAAAGACAGAAAACGACTTAGATATAATTCTTACGAAGATGAAACTAAACAATTTTTTACTTCTTGAGCAGGAAAACGTCTTAAGCGAGTATTCATTCAAAATAGATGCAAAAAACACTACTTACTGCTGACACTGCTGTTAATACTGGTAGTGCTGAACGTGCTCACTGGCCGAAGATTAGAGTCATCGTTAATATTAGCTTCCACTTTCTTAGATGTGGGATATTTACTCTATAAAAATATATCACTGTCAGTTTCTTGCAGTTTGATCAACTAAAAGCAATTGAGGCACTCGGAATTAAAAGTTGTTAAGTCGCTGTGAACGTATTGGTGAAAATTTGTGACTTAACAACTTTTTAATTCCAAGAGCTTCAATGATCGCAACAGGCATTATTCCTTACCTTGCCAGCAGATTTCTTGCAACCCGATTTCTTATTGGTCAGCAAATTAACGATTTTATCTAACGATAACGCCTTCTTTCCCTTAGCAGGAGCCCCTTGTTGAATCTGTTCGTAACGTGCTCTCATCGTTGCCAACTGTTTCTGCAATGATTGCACCTCAATTAAAAAAACGTTCACCATAATAAAATTTTACGCCACATCTTTTTCATCTCTCTCTCTCTCTCTCTCTCTCTCTCTCTCTCACCTCTTTTTCTTTGAAAGAAAATGTGGTAGTTTGTCGACCTTTCCACTCTTCAAATAAATCCTCTACTTCGTTGATGGAAAATTTCTTCAGTTTGAAGTCGTCCAGCAAGCTTAGCAATTCCACTTGGCTCTGAGTGTATCCTTGATATCGCGACGAACGGTCATCTTGTTCATGGGGAGCTTACAATAGAAATAAATTCCAAAAAATTAGAACCCAAACTAAAGAATAGAATCACAAACAACAAATATTAATTACCATTATCCACAGGTTGCATGACGCTTATCTTTGGTGGGACATTGTAGTGTACTTCTTCTGTTTCGCCAGGAGGATCATAACCAAGTAGCAATCGTTTGTGAGGTTCGAGATATGCTATGGAAATTGTTTCAAAATGATGTCAAATATATGCGAATCGTTAACTAATCAACTTAACTAATTGATATATTCAAATAAAAAATCAAATTTCAAATTTCTTACCCAAGCAAGATGTTGAACTTGACATTGGTAAATAGTCATCCTCTGGTGGAGAAGAACTAACAGGAACTGGAATCGATGACGGAGAATCGTAAAGTGGCATTGAACGAGGGTAATCTACAAAACAATCAAACATTATTAATTATAACAACAGGTTACTATTAATTACAAGTTACTACAAATAAAAACAACTTGTAAAAATCAACGTAAATAAGATATAATTGGTTGTTACCATATAATGCATCCTTGTGTAGATCCGATTCATCAGACGCGGTAGAGATCATAGTGTATAGATCTCTCGTGACGGTTAAATTCTATTGGAAAGAAATTAATCAAATTATAAACAATATGACATTTACATGTATAACTAATCTGCAATTGTAACCAAATTAAAGTTTGGATAGTTTAAACATTTCTTCTAAAAAAATAGTAAAGATTTAGGCCTAAAATTAGGCCTAGCTTTAAACCTTGCTTCTTATTCAATGTTAATTAGTATATCCAGTGCAAATTGAAGGGCCTGGTATAAGAGGATGTTAAGTAACATTTTTTTTTGTGAAAAATGACCTACAAGCATCTTCAAATGTGTTAGGTGCAAATCTACCTTCTTGATGCGTAATTTTGAGCAAAACAGTATGTGCAAGATATTAGTGCAAGAAGTGAGAAGCAGTTCATAGACAGCAAGTCAATTTGAAATCTTCAAACGCATTTACATCAAAATTGTAAAAATGTCACCTTTTTACACCAGGCTCTTCAATTACATACATTGCTTAAACCAAACTTAAAGTTCTATAGAATGCCTGAATTCTACGCATTATCAGTAAACATGTATAGCCTAACTAACATGCAAATGTAACAAAATTAGATCACATAAAACATTATCCTGAATGAACTAGAACCAATGATTATACCATTCTTGTAATTCAACTTAAAAGCTACTCAAAATGCATAAAAAAACTCAATTATCATGAAGGTAAGGTGTGAAACATACCGTAAAATTTTCAAGCATTTGAGCTAAATCATCGAATCCAGAAATCTCAGCCATGTCGGCAGGACAGTACCCGGCCGCATTGCGAGTGTTACAAGCCGCCTGCGCACCAGGACAGTCCAGAAGCAATGACGCCAACTCTTTCAACCCGTAATTAGCGGCAAAGTGCAACAACGTTGGAATTTCTTGAACAGCTATTAAATATGAACAAATAAACCAATTAAGAATTTAATTTAAAAATGTATTAAAAAAAAATATAAAATAACGGTAAATTATTTACTTTTTCTGCAAAGCACTTCCTTATTGATATCCAAAGAATGAAAGTTCTCGGGTAAATGTCGGCTAAAACTGTTAGACAGCAATGTGTCCAATTCTTTGGTCATGTTCATGGTTAGTCCAAATGTCTATATAAGTAAAAACAAAAAGGTTACAAAATATTAAAAACTACTAAAAATGATGCAAATACTGTATAATCAAATACTGTGTGATCACAGTCGTTACACAATTACATTAACGACTTTAGTAGTTGCAAGTTACATTACCTGACAAATGAAGGCCATTGGATGATTAACGCAATTCAACAGATGTTGCAATTCACCCATTTGCGTTTCGCATTTTAGCTGACGCACTCCTAAAGAAACACCGTCGCAGACAGCTTCGATAGAAATTATTTGACTCGAAGTCAGGAAACTTTCTGCGAATGTAAACAAGTTGTATTTAGTTTATTGACTTTGCATGAAATATGGCAATATAAGTGGCATACGTCAATGTACATACCAGGTACGATAAACTGCATAGTGAATACATTTTTCTTCTTTAACTGCAGTTCCTGTATCACTTTATTTTGGTCTCTAACGAATACTTTTAAGTCTTGGTCACGACCGAGTGCGGAATGAAGGAGGATATATACTTTATTGCTTCCCTATAAACAAGCAAAAATGTGTTAACTGAACTGCCTGACAAGCGAAATGACAGAAAACTGATGGTTAACGAATAGTTGTTATAAAGTTTCAATGCACTGTTAACAGTTGTACTGTTTTGAACTGAAGATTAAATTTTAGCATTCTATTCAATTTGGTCAAGTCATACAGATGTTGAGACACAAGACACCAGATATCCCAAAGTGATTGCATTACAAACAACGTAAGGCTAATGCTTATTAGTAGAACTAAAATAAGACAAAAACCCAATTCACACCTCTTTCACTTTTCTTGGTGTTAGCTTGAACTTTGGTTTTAGACTGGCGGAGTTTTCATCCACCAAATTCATGATTTCTACAGTCTTGTTGAACAATTGCAAAACAAACTCTTGGTCCTGGTCTTTGACAGTCATCGTCTGCCACGATGGATACGTTATCAGTTCGGCTCGATGAATATCTTCGATGTCAACATTCTCCACACCACACAGCATTGCAACTACCCGACTAGAATCGATCATCTTTCCGATCAAAATCCCAGAATGTTCTTGAAGGTGTTCCAAAAAATCAGGGGTCAAGATGACCAGCTGAGCTTTGGACTTGAGCACATAGTCAACTTTTGCAGGAGGCAATGGGATTGCCAGATTTTCCAATCTTTCTTTGTGGATGTGAATAGTTCGTCCATTGCTGCCACAAGGTAGAAGAGTGTGAAAGCATCTATCCAGATATTGCATCCATTCATTTCCATCGGCAGCATGAATTATCGTCAGATCTGGCGAATCCATCTTGAAATTGCCTGTAATAAAAAAAATATCAATAAATTAGAAGCCAGCTAAGTTCACAAGAGCTAGGGGGGCGCCCCCCCCCCAAATGTTTATTTCATCAACATGTTTAATGCTGTATAATGTTTTCATAAAAAAAAGAGGCAAAATCAGCTAAATCATGCATTTTTTGTGTACATGAACACTCATTTGGGGCTTGATTTGCCACGAAAACAATGTAATTTTTAGACATATTAGTATTAAAAAATGTCAGATGAACCCCCCCCCCTGAAGTCTGTTCTAAATCCATCACTGTTTAAAACCATAGATACATGTATTGTAGTTATTCTTAGTTTGCTGAATTTTTAAAGTAT